>CATIWO010111400.1:0-20942 GCA_949673435.1 Macaranga tanarius | reverse complement strand
GACGGATATATATATTGAGTTATGGGGAAGGTACGTAAGGATGGAACCCTTAACCTGTTAATATTTTAATTAGAGGGAGCTAATGTCATTAAACTATTCAACTTTCGGCAATAATATATTTTTGAAGTCAAGGAAAAGCTTATGTGAACTGAGTTCATATTGAAAAATATTCATATATCTATATATTCAAATATTTGATTACTAGCACTATTTTGGTGTTGTGGCATAAGATACTTAATCATGGTAACTTGGGATTTTTTTTAAAACTATAATAGTATGTAGTGTTTATTGGATTCTGAATAATTCAGCTCGACTCGAATAAAATCACAAGAGCGGTAAAATTTCTCAACAGTTATTTAACGTGACTGCATTTACTACAATATATACAAACTCAAAACGTTAGTTTAAGTGAGATCAGTCTCTGCTAACTGATCCATTTACCAATGTGGTAGCTCAGGACTTTTCAATATAGACCCTATGAAATTTGGTGAGTTTAATACCATACTAAATTCATTTTTGCTAATATTATGCAAGTCAATTAGCAGGACAGGTTCTCTACTAGACAGTAATAACCCTCCAACTTCTCTCATTTTTGGTACAGTATTTCTATCTTCCATAATGTACAAACTCAGCCCAATTTAAGGTAAGAATGCAAAGAATGGTTACTTAAAATTTTAATATTAAGCAAATAACTGCCGTTTTAACTACAAATTTGCAAATGCATCACCACAGAATTGGGCATTGGCTACAACACTAGTGAGAGTGTGAGACCATTACGTTTGTTTAGCAACGAAGATATGGCAAAAAAGATAGTGCTAACAAGTCAAAATTATGGATCCGTTCATAGAGTTTTCATCATATCAGAGAAAGATGAGGTCTCTAAGAAAGATTTTCGAGAATGAATGATACAGAGAAATGAAATTATAGGATGCGATCACATGCTAATGATGTCTAAGCCACATGAGCTTTTGGCTTTTCCATCAAATGTTGCCATGAAATATAGTGGACACACAATTATTATTGATTATGAAAGAATTGTTTCTACCTTATTATGTTAATTTTATTTTTTCTCATTTTTCAGTGGTGTATGATAATAATTTCAATATTCTTATTTTCAGACCAAATTATTATTCAATTCAGAATTTAAACTAATCTCGCATATTAAATTCTCACCATGTATGAAAGAGAAGTATAAAAATAAATGATAAATAATAAAAAAAAATTTTCCAATTTGTGGATCACAAAATAATTCACCTACCAAACAAGAATTTTGAAAAATCTTAGTTCCTTTTATGTTCAACCCTTTTTAAAAAGTTGTTCAAATTTAAGAGATACTAGTCGTAAATCTGTGCGTTGCGCGGATATTTATAGAATAATATATTTAGATATTAAATGAATAAATAATTGTACCGGATAAATAATCATAAATTGCTCTTTGAGTTACTAACCAAAGTTGGCATAAGAAAAGAAAAGATGATGAAGAGAGGGAAAAAAATTGTAGGAATGAATGAATTTAAATTTGAATTTGAATGATTACCTAATATTAGTAGTTTTATGATGGTTGATGCTAAATATAGTTTCAGGTTAAAAGAAGTTTAATTTAAATAAGTAATTAACTAAATAGGAGTTTATTTTAAATAAGTAATTAACCAAATAATTTTTATATATATTTTTAAAAAATATTATGAATTTTTAGAATTCAACACATAAGCTTTTAGAGTTGAATACTGAATAAAGAGGAGGGACATATGATAAGATTTGGGCTTAATGATTTTAAGGCTCAGAATTTAATATATATATATATAGACTAGTCATAAATTCGCTTGTTGCGCCGATATTTATAGAATAATATATTTAGATATTAAATGAATAAATAATTGTACCGAATAAATAATCATAAATTGTTCTTTGAGTCACTAACCAAAGTTAGCAGAAGAAAAGAAAAGATGATGAAGAGAGGGAAAAAAGTTGTAGGAATGAATGAATTTGACTTTGAATGACGGTGGTAGTGTAACAGCCCAAGATCACTCGGCTCACGAGGTATTGTCCGCTTTGGGGACTGACCAAGTCCATCCCTCACGGTTTTGTCCTCAAAAGGTGTATCGTGAAGGAAGAAGGTACTGCACCCATATAAGGCATGCCAACTACCCACTTCCATCCGATGTGGGATCTCACAATCCACCCCCCTTAGGGAGCCCAGCGTCCCCGCTGGCACACCAAACCCGAGGATTCGGCTCTGATACCATATGTAACAGCCCAAGATCACTCGGCCCACGAGGTATTGTCCGCTTTGGGGACTGACCCAGTCCATCCCTCACGGTTTTGTTCTCAAAAGGCGCCTCGTGAAGGAAGAAGGCACTGCACCCATATAAGGCATGCCAACTACCCACTTCCATCCGATGTGGAATCTCACAAGGGACACGTGGCAAGATTTGAGCTTAATGATTTTAAGGCTCATAATTTAATATACACTAGTCGTGGATCCGCGCATTGCGCGGAATGTTTATAAAATAAGCTTTGAATATGAAGGTTAAATTCATAATATGTATAAATTAAATTATATATATATGAAGAATATAATATATATATATAGTGGTTGATACTAAATAGAGTTTTAGATTAAAAGGAGATTAATTTAAATAAGTAATTAACTAAATAATTTGTATATATTTTTTAGAAAAATATTGTGATTATTTAGAAAAATATTGTGAATTTTTAGAATTGAACACATAAGCTTATAGAGCTGAATACTAAATAAAGAGTAAGGACACGTGTCAAAATTTGAGCTTAATGATTTTAAGGGTCACAATATGTTTAAATTAAATCATATATATATATGAAGAATATAATATATAAAAAATGAAATTAAATCTTTTAATATGTATATATATATATATTAGTAGTTTTATAGTGGTTGATACTAAATAGAGTTTTAGGTTAAAAGGATGTTATTTTAAATAAGTAATTAACTAAATAATTTGTATATATTTTTTAGGAAAATATGGTGATTATTTAAAAAAATATTGTGAATTTTTAGAATTGAACACATAAGCTTATAGAGCTGAATACTAAATAAAGAGGAGGGACACGTGCCAAAATTTGGGTTTAATAATTTTAAGGGTGAGAATTTAATATATATATATATATAGAGAGAGAGAGAGAGATTATTCTTAAAAATTTTAAAAGTTAATTCTAAGTTATAATTTTCTCTTTATAATTTAGATTCAATATTTAGAGTTCGTATTCAAGAATAATAAAATATTTTTAATATAACAAACCGATATAAATTATGCACTCCTAAAATTATATTAGAAAAATGACTAGATGCCAATATTAAAACTTAAATATCTTTGCTGTATCAACCAAAAATATATAATGAACTTATAAAAAGATAAATAGTTAAGATATATGCAAAATTTAGTTTTAGAGATAAATTTTTTCATCACTTGATAATTCTCTTCTCATGGTGATTTTTCTCCTCAATTTTAGTAAAATAATAATGATTGCTTATATATATATATAAAAAAAAACCTAGTTTTTTAATTTAAAAATTACACCATTTAAATTCTTTTTTGAACATGCCAAAACAAAACAAGAGTGTTTAGTGTTTCAAATATTAATTGTTTAGGTTTGCTGTAGCATGCATGACTTTGCTTAATCTTTAACATGTCCTTAACATTAATGAGAGTGCTAGCAGAAGCTTTAGATGTGTGTGTGTGTGGAATATGTTGTATATTTCCATTCCATTTTTCAGGTTGAAATGTGCCGCCAAACCATCCAATTTCCCAACCCATATTTAATCTCCAAACTGTAAACAATTAGCATTGTTAGTTATTATTTGTTCATTTATTAACATAAATTCTTTTAACGACCATGACTCAATAACTGAAGGTGCAATAATAAAATATGATGAGAGCAGAACAATTATTTTGCTGAAAAAAAATGTTTATTATGTTTCATCATTAAGTGAATACATATTTACCAGAGTCTTCAACCCCCCAGAACTGCTCTATTCAAAAAACAGTACTCCACAAATATTTATGACGCTTAGGACCTTTTTTTCCCCAGAAAGTATGAATTTTATGGTCCAGGTTCCAGAGAGGTAGTTTTAACTAAATTTGATCAAAATAAGAAAATTTAATTGTCTAGGCCTGGACTTGGCTTTCACTGTTTGTTGTCTGTCCTTGAGAAGTTGAAACTTAAGTTTAAATGCATTAATTACATCCAACTGACCAGCGAGGTAAATGTGGAATACTTCAAATGTTGCAAGGAGGTGCCTGTAATGGCCAAAGCGATCACATAGTTTGTACCGGCAAAAAGCAATGTTACAGGGAGGTCAAAAGTTCAATGGATGCAGATGCTGCGGGGGGGACAAAAGTTCAATGCTCGAAGGAGCGAAATACTGTAGGTAGGTCAAGAGAGTTCAAAGCTTGAAGGATTGCGTAGAGCTAAAATTTGAATAAAGCCAATACCTCCATCTTCATTCTTTGTTCAATTGCCTTGGTGGGGAGAAGCCTAATTTTAGCTGTGATCATGCATTTATCTGCTCTGCACTCAAACTGCGTCAATAACTGCTACGTCTTAAAAACAATCCTACTTCATTTATGCAAGTGGAAAAAGAAGCTGATAGAATAGACTACTGGCTTTACTGGTTTTGGCCAAGGTGCCTAAACTGCTGCTCATCTTAATGGGCTTGATAGGGCCCGGAGCTTTTTACTTGTTAATTCTTATTTGGAGTCTTCATTTCAGACTCAATTTGCAGTTTTTCAGCGTGGGTAAGCTCCTGTTTCTTCTGTTAAAATCATTTCAATCATGTCCTGCTGCTTGGATTTGCAGCACGCAAAAAGTTTCAAGAAAAACAAATCACGCAAACAAAATCAAGTGAATCATCCACCCCCCCTACAGCCATTGCATTAGGATTTAATACTTGTACATGAACATTCCAAACAGAAACACATGAAATTAAATTTCAGACTATTACCCTTATTGCCAATGTCTTTAAAGTGCAGGAGAACCAAGATGGGCATTGCACTAAAAGGATCTGCACCTCTTCATTGGAGATGGACTAACAAAAGAAATGGTGAAAGATGTAGATTCCTTCACAAAGCAATAAGATCTGGTAAGAAGCCAAATAGTATTTAGTCAGTAATGTAATACTAGCTCGGACCCCAAAATCTCATTATTCTATTGGTAAAATTCTTGACAGTCAATCAAATGTTTTTGAGGTCATTGTTTGTATTCCAAAAGAGTTGTGTAATCCCCGATTCATAACCGAGAAAGCAAATGACCAACCAAATGGATGGCAGCAAGTACAAAAAGTAACATTAGCATGACAGATAGATAGATCTATGCTGAATTTTAAAATGAATGACTGAACAGTGAAAACAATGCACACGTAAACACACTCCCATTTGATTCACAAAGGTTACAGTCTTGCAGAGTACAGGAAACCAGTACGTCTAGATTGCAGTAACATGCTATGCTAAAGGTTCAGAAATTTAAAAAACAAAACAAAAACTCAAAACAAGGATTATCAGCAGTATGCACTAACATCGTCTCTGCCAGCAAATAAAGTCAAAGGGAATACTTGCAATCATAACCAAGGGATTTCAGCTCTAAATAACTGTCGGCTGACTTAAAATAGCATCTTCAAATTTGAATATAAATCTCAAGCAATCAACAAAATCATTTTTGTTATCCAAATTTCATGTAAATCAAACAG
Source organism: Macaranga tanarius (assembly GCA_949673435.1). Lineage (NCBI taxonomy): Eukaryota > Viridiplantae > Streptophyta > Magnoliopsida > Malpighiales > Euphorbiaceae > Macaranga > Macaranga tanarius. Next base: position 15,220 of record CATIWO010111400.1, on the reverse strand, counting down.
AGAATGACCACACATCAATTAAGCTGTTGACAGTAAAATACAAATAGTCATTTAAAGTCAAAAGATTAAAAAAGAACATAATCAGATTATCCACTTTTCATTTCTCCGTCATGTTATTTCTAAGAGTCATTCCAGCAAACAAATCATTTCAACCATCAAATTTGTTCATTTAACTTCCGTGCTTGTTAGTGCACTCTAATTGACCAAATTGAGGCTTATGGGTGTAGTATTATAATTGGTTAACTGTTCCATCCCAAAAACAAAAAAGCAAAAATCCTACCTCATGTTGCTAGGACAAGAAGCAACCGTTAATTCCAATTCTGAATATTGAAACAATTTTAGTTTTAACTATAGCATTAGTTCTGAGATACTAAGAAGGATTCTTAAAATTCTCATAGCATGAAACAAAAAACAGTAAAAGATAAGTTATCATTTCATGCAATGACATCACTAATCTGATAGCATACAACTATGCAAGAGCTTGAGGACTTCAACTTTCTTGAATACCGTTATTGTGGTTGCTTTATTTATATAATTACCTTATCTTTATTAAGAAGGCTAATACTAAAAAAGTTCATGTGAGGTTCATAAATGCTTCACTAAACTATCCTCAATCAATCAGATTATTTATAGAAATCTTTTTAAATTAAACATAAGATGAATTGAAGTGATCTAGGACTAAGATCAAAGCAGAGCTCAAAAATAATGCACTTTTAAAGCCATCATTAGCCAAAAAAGAAAAAAAGAAAAAAACACATATGTGTATAAATACTTTCATAGCCAGTTCAAATTATACTAGTAAAGTCTAATAAAGATACTGAACTCATCTAATACATGTAATGGACATTAATTAAATAATAAGGGGTGACCTCAAAGAAGATGCTAAACTGCACGAAAAAGACAATTTTTGAAACCAGATCCAATTCTACAATCTTATAAACCACAAGCATACATTTCCTACAAAGTATGTTAATAACTGGCAAGTCTAACATTCAACATTAGAAGATTCTAATTCCTGATCAGTAAACTGATTCCCCAAGTTTATACAATCTTCATCAACCTTGAATAGGCACTCTATCATTTTCTAATCAACATAACCTTAGAATATTATGACATCCATAAAACTAGATGCTTGAGCTGAAACTAAAATTTGAAATGAGCATCCACAAAACTAGATGCTAATAATCGCAATAAAAAATAATGCATGACACTACAATTATGACGATTATTTTTTTCTTTGCAGGGATGTCATTGTGACTGCTTTTCAATTATAAGAATTAGAGAGAGGGCACAATCATAACAATATTAATCCTGTTAATTAAAGATTGGTATATAGATTTCACTTTGCTGTGAATCACTGGCATGCAGAGAGCTTCTATAATGCTGTCATTTATCATTTTATGGGCACATCAAAACCTTCAGCAGGGGCTGTTAAAGTTTCATGTGATTCTCTCTTAATCATCCAGTGAAGCATGCATTGTGTTTTACAATAAAAACAGCAACATTAAGGTAAAACATCAATTGCAAATTAGATCAAATCACTTAATAAAATAATAATAATAAAATTTGAAATGAAAACACATAGAAAATAAGCGAATAGAAATCAACAGTAATCAACACAAGAAATAAAATGATTTATCAATAAAATCTTCTCTAATTTTATTGTTACCTGATTAGCAGATTGAGCTAGGGTTTGAAGAGAGAAAAGTGAGAAATAGCAGCAGTAGTAGCAAGCTTCTATGCGAAGAGAGTAGAGAAGACGAAATCAAAGAGCTATTGAGCTATCGAGAAAAAAATGACAGAGAGCTATCGAGTTATCGAGAAGAAAATGACAGAGAGCTTCTCTGCAGAAAATGTGAGAATTGAAAGAGAAAAAAATGTGAAAATGTGAGAATTGATAATTGAAAAATAGACCTAATATGAAATCAGAGAGAAAAAGCGAGCTTGGCCAAAAAAAATGAAATCAGAGAGAATGAATTGATAATTGAAAGAGACCTACTATTCTGTTTATGGACCTGATTATGTAAAATGAATACAAGGCCCATTTATTTTTTATAATACAGAAAATTATTTCTCCCCACATCAGAAGGCTAGAGCAAAAGAATTAAAAACCAAAAAAAAATAGGTAAAATATAATGTAGGCCATATATATAAATTCATCATACAAATTTATAAACTCAAACCGGAAAATTTCTTATTTTCTTTTAATTGATAATTCACACGACAAAAATATTTATAATTATATACAATTTTATATTAAAAAGTAAACAAAATATATAAATAAAATAAAATAAAAGTTGAAAAAATAAATTAATTAAAACAGTAACAACAAAAAGGCAACAAATTTAAAAAAAAAAAAATTAGGTGCAGCTATGCGACCACAAGGATAGCCTTTTAACGATGATAATTAAACATTATCGCAAATTGTCTTAATTTTAATTATCACATAAAAATTTGGTTGCTGTTAACATATTTATAAAGATAAAATCTTGCATGGTCGCTGAAAGCCTTTTTTCTTGTAGTAGTAGTAGTAGTAGTAGTAATTTTTTATCATATATTATTATACTTATGTTTCTTAATATATATTACTCGATATATAACGAAAATTGTATAATTAATTTCACTACCATATATATATATATATATATATATATATATATATATATCTATTTTTGGTTCGGTATAGTTCTCGATTCGTTTTTTTAAAAATATACGGTATCATATCAAATTAGTTAAAAAATTTGGTTCGGTACGGTTTGGAGTTAAAATTATTCAGTCCGATATGGTTTTTATATCTTTCAATTCGAAACTTCAGTTCAATTTGGTATTTTCTCCACTCCGTACTCAGCCCTAGTAGATTATATATATATTCAATTTTTGGTTCAATATGACTCTCGGTTTGATTTTTTAAAAATATATGGTATCATACCAAATTAATTAAAAATTTTGGTTCGATATGATTTGAAATTAAAATTATTCGGTCCAATATAATTTTTACATCTTTCAATTCGTTATTTTCTCCACTCTGTACTCACCTCTAGTAGATTCCGACTTGACATCTTCATCTTTTTGCATGAGAATAGAAAGAATCAAGTACAATTGCCTAACAAGCATATCCATTGGAACTGAAACTGATTCCATCTTACTAATTGCTTGCGTATATACATGTGTTATACAGTGTCAGATTCTTATAAACTTAACAAAATTATAGCCCCCTGTATATATAGATTTATAATATTTGCATTTAACTGACTCCAAAAAAAAAAAATTAAGTCAGGTTCTTAGTTAAAATTAAATCGAGAACCGATAAATTTAATTTGGTTTAATAAACACTGTAAATTAATTTAAAAAATTAGTTTTAATCAAAATAGGTAAATATGTATCTATTTATAAACTAAGTCTTTGGAAAATATAAAGAAAATTATTGTCAACACTTGATATACATCTAAGTATATCGACATTTTATAGTGCATTTTTCTTAATTACAAATGTATTAATATATAGATTAACACGTCACATTTTTAGTGTTACTTAGCAGAATAAATTCATAATTTTTTAACACGTCATATTTTTTGTGTTATTTACCAGAATAGATTCACATTTTTTTAAAATGTTACGTCTTTTATGTACCCTTCCAGAAAATTTTGTCAGGTACCATTTCAAAAGTGCGTTAATGTCATTTATAGTTTTTTATTATATAAAATATATAGCTAAGGAATTTACGTAAACTAGACAAATACTTGCACATTGCACAAAAATAATTTTTTATTAAAAAATAATATATTAAAGATGTTTATCATAAATTGAAAAACATTATTGGAATAAATGTCTTAGATGTCTCTATATTCACCATAAATAAATTGTTAAGTATATTTTATTAAATCAATATTGAAATCTTTTAATCTTGTAAAGATTTATTTAATGAATGAGTGTTTTGATTGATATAGAACCACATATTGAGACTGGTAATTCTAAATTGTTTATTTGTATGTATGTGTGTAAACGTTCATGACAAATTCACGACCAATTTAAATTTCACTTATCATTTTATATTTCTTGCACCCATCTCTACCCTTAATTGCAAACAATATTAATTTTTGAATGATTAAAATAAAAGGTATTAGAAATTGATACACACTAAATAAAAAAAAAAAAAGTTAAAAATATATGGATATAGTTGAAATATTTGAATATCATGAGTGCAATAGTTAATATAGTTTGAATAATACATTTATTTATAATAACACTTCAAATTTGACAAATTTTTAAATCAACAATCATATAAACAAACAATAAAAGAAGTAAATACTCAAATAAAGAGAATGAGAAATTACCTAAGAATTGTGTACGTGCAATTGTAATGTATATTTTCTCTTTCCTTCTCTTCTATTTTTGTCATTTGTAAAAATTTGTTGCCTTATTTTTTACTTCTATTTTGAATTGTTTTAGGAGATTAGAAATTGAAACAATATAAGTGAATATATGGATATTTGGTGGTATATATAAAAATAGAGATTAATAAAGAAAAAAAATGGAGGAATATTAAAAAGGAGAAGTAGAAAGAGTTAAAGAAAAATGAAGAGAACATAGATAAAAGAGGTTATAAAAAAATTTATGGAATATTAAAGAGGAAAAGAAAAGGGTGAGATAATTAAAAAAAAAAAAAGAGAGAAAATGGTGAAAGAGTATTAAAAAAGAAGAGAAATGGTGAAAATATATTTATTAGAGAAAAAAGAGAAAGGATAAAGAGGAATTAACTTAATTAAAAAAACTAAAAATATAAAGTGCCACATGTCATTAGGATAAAGAGGAATTAACTTAATAAAAAAAAATTAAAAATATAAAGTGCCACATGTCATTTTTTAAGTATGCATGCTCAACTTTATATATATATATATATATTTGAATTGTTTTATTATATTAAAAAAATATAACTTGAATCTAAAGTTAAAATAATGATTTAATTATCCCCAACTGAATGCATTTAGACCTACTTTAATCAAATGAAATTTGTAACATAACAACTATATATTTGACTTTACCAGAAAATTTGAAACAATCGAAGAATTAAAATTGTCAATACTTAGGTTAAAATAAATTAAAAATTAACTTAAAAAATCTTTTTATATGTTTTAATTTTTCTTTTAAGTCATTGCTATTTCTTTTATCAAAAAAATAAAAATATGAAAAATTTTCATTTATTTAGAAAGAAAAAAAGAACTTTTAACTTTTTATATCATTTTATTAATTTAATTTTATAAAAGAATAAAATAAAATGTAAAAATTCAAAAGAAAAAAATTATAGCTAGGAACAAAAATTAATTCCATGTGGCTATGATATAGATATATATATGTGATATAGATATTTTATATAAATTAAATATAATAAATTAATTATTTAGTAAAACAAAAGTTTATACTTTATAATTATTTATAACATCTCATTTAATTTAATAAAAATTAAAAAGGAAAAAATACAAATCCTTACCTTTTCTAAATTTTATATAGCTAGAAGATTAAAAAAAAAAAAAGATTAAGGGTCTGTTTGGCTAAACTGTTGCTGATAGCTGATAGCTGGTGGTTGGTAGCTGATAACTGATCTATATTATGTGTTTGGTAAAATTATAATAGTTGTTGCTGATATTGTATTTAATTATAAATATAAACATTAGTTAATTAATTTACATACAAATAATTATATTTTATATTTAATTTTTTAATATTAAGTTATATATATACACACAAGTATGTATGTGTTCTGTTAATTATTAACAATAATATATAATACATATGATATAAAAATAATATTATTTATATTTATAATTATAAAAATTGAATAATCGTTTCAATAATTTTTTATTAAATTTTTATTAATAAATTTTAAATAAAGTATTAATATATAGTGTTATAAGTATTAGGGATGGTATAGTTTTTTATTAATATAATTTCTAATTTTTAATTTGTGTAGATGTTTTTATAATTTTATAATTAATTTTTATTAAGATTAATTGATTAAAGTGATAAGGATAAATTAGTAAATATATTTTTAAAAATATAGTTGTTAGTGAAAAGTTTCAAATTGGAGCTGATATGAACCGGAACTATTTAGTGTTCTATTAACTATCAGCTACCAATTTAAAAATGTAACCAAACACTTTTATTGTAGCTGATAAGGAATGAACAGTTAATCGTTTCTCCTAACAGTATGTCAAATACCCTTTAAGAGAGGAAAATTTAATTTCAGTAAAAAGATAGAAAAATGCTATTTTTAGTTTTTAATTGTAAAAAAAAAAAAACATTAATTAGAAATAAAAATAATTGAAAAAAAAAAGAAGAATAAAGAATATAATTATTTAGAAAAATGTCTACTTTAACTAAAATAAAAAAGTGTGGATATGTACTTAAAATATAAAAAATCACATGTCAACACATGGTGAAAACCTTCTCTATCCTTTAGCTTTAATATATATATGATTAGTTGAGCGGAATTGATTAATTTCTAATCTCCTATGAAATTAATTGATTATTATTAACAGATCATATATATATATATAAATATATAACAAGAGGGTTTTTGTTTCATTGTTTCTGTTTCTTGGACTACAGGACAAAAATGGCTCTCTCAATCTTCGTAAAGATAACTATGGTCGGCTTGCTTGAGTAATTTTCTATATGTACTTTGCATTTTTTGTTGTGAAGTAATTGTTTCGTTAATGCATATATCTCTCTGCGTTTCTACTGGGCAGGCCAGTTATTGATCAAGACTTTATACTTCTTAGGGATTAAGTACACAACAGCAACTTTTGCAGCTGCCATAATCAATATTATTCTTCCTGCTATTACCTTCCTTATGGCTTTTTTTTAGGTAATTAATTAATTACCATAGCACATCAATTCTTTTTGCTGCAAAAAAATAATAATATGTTCTTTATCTTGCATCTCTATAACAATAAAAGCATACGTAATTTTAAGCATTAAAGAATCAAAGTGCTTTCTAGGCCAAATCTTTAGATTCTTTTTCTAAAGTTTTTCAATCAAAGAAATAAATTATTATTGTTGTTGGTGTATTAATTACATGGCACATCATTTTTTTTTCCGCAAAATAAGAATAATAATAATATGTTTTTTTATATTGCATCTCTATAACAATAAAAGCATGCATAATTTTAAGCAGCAAAGAATCAAAGTACTTTCTAGGCCAAATCTTTAGATTCTTTTTCTAAAGTCTTTCAATCAAAGAAATAAATTATTATCGTTGGCATCTAACAGCATGATGTGAAAATAAAATCTCCTCATAGCCAAGCTAAAATAGCAACTGTTGGAGGAGCCATGATAATTAGTGCTAAAATAGCAATTTTTACAGAATAATTGGTGCCATTGTCATAGTTGGAGGCCTATACCTTGTCGTGTGGGGTAAAAGGAAGGACTACAAATCCCCTCCTCCAACAGATGCAGGAAGCTTTGATCAAGAAATCACACCCATAGCCTAACCATGGGACAGAGATGTTGTAATGCTATGGGCAGAGTGTAAACTTCAAATTCTTGTTCACCCACATACTAGAATTGTACCTCTTATCTTATCATGATTGGAATGTATTTTGATAAGTTATAGAAATTTTAACTTTCTCACTATAGTCTTATACTCTTATCATTAAATAGCAAACTTCTTATAGTTTATGTTTTCAGGTAGTGCTTTATGATTAATGTAACATGTAAATTGGAGTTACTGAAAGAATGATTTAATAATTTTTTCTCTAAAATAATTGCATAGTCAAAATTTAATTTGCATTTATCTTTTTTTTTTTGGGTCAATTAATTTGCATTTATCTTGATAGTGAAAGACTCGACCCCTTCTATGCAAGTATGGAACACAAGCCAATTATTTTCCAAGTAAATGTTGGGAAATAAATACACATAGTCCATCATTTGCCAAGTAATTGCAAAATTTTACAATATATAAATCCAGAAGCCAATACAAAACTACTTCCTATAGCTATATGGTAGCATTTGATTGATTAACATGATTGGCCTCCATAAAATGTTGGATTAATAGTGTCAAATTTAACCAAGAAGAACCACCTTTATCAACTGCTTTCTTGGTCATGTTTCCAAGTTCTCTAGCTCTTCTTCTCCTATCTTCAGCTTCACCTTCAATACCCTCATCCATTAACTCATCTATAGCCTTCTTTATCTCCTCCCTCTTCACCATCACACCAGCCTCCTCTTCCTGTCCCCAGATTACAGGCACCTCAACCCCAATCCTGATACCAATCTTCAGCACTTGTACTATTAACTTCTCATTCTGAAATTGCTCAGCAAACATTGGCCAAGTTATCATTGGCAAACCTGAAGAAACCCCTTCAAGTGTTGAATTCCAACCGCAATGCGTTAAGAATCCTCCGATTGCTTGATGAGACAATATCAGAACTTGTGGTACCCATCCCCGAAGAACAAGGCCTTTCCCTTTAACCTTTTCTTGATACTTCTCTTCCACTAGCCATTTGTTGAATTCTGATGTGTAATCTCCTTCCTTGACCACCCAGATGAATGTATGTTTTGATGCCTCTAATCCCAGGCCGAGCTCTATAAGTTGCTTTGGTGAAATGTGACAAAGGCTGCCAAAGCAAACATACAACACAGAGCTTTTCTTCTTTGAATCCAGCCACTTGAGGGACTCGTGCTCGAAATTTGAGTTCTTGTTTTGCAGAGAAATTAGTGGTCCAATGCACCATACATCCTTCATCATTTTTCTGTATCCTTTCACATAATCTGGCTCTAATTCTTCAAAAGTATTCACCACAACACCTTCTGATGAGAGCTCGACCGCCTTAATCCGGTCTAGCATTGCTTTAAACTCAGGCGAACGTTGAGTTCTTGCTGCTGGTAACTGTATCTTTGTGAATTCGATCCTGTCAGGGGCATCAGGAACCAAAAATGGCTCCGAATCAGAGGTAACACTCTCAAGAACCTTGTAGTGATCAAGGATGTGACTGCAGAAGAGAGTGAAGCAAGAAATTCCATGGAAGATAATTCTTGGAATATTGAACTTGAGTGCAGTATCAGAAGTCCATGGAAGACAAACATCTGAAATAATGCAATCAGGTTGAGTTTCTAATCCTTGAAGCCATTCCTCTAGAGGCTCTTGCAGCATATCACTTGCTTTGAAAAATCTTGATATTAAATCTGGATATGGGACTGAGTCCCTATTTTCACATCCTTCAGGCAAGCCAGCTTCTAGGCAAGGAAATGGTAGCAAAACAAATTGGATTCTGAGATTAAAATCTTGAGCATATTCCAAGACAATATTGTACTTTGCTGCATTAAGAGGTGTCATGACAATTGTAACAGATAGACCATGTTGAGCAAGTAACTTGGCCATGTCTGTGAAGGGGATAAGATGGCTATGGGACATTAGAGGAACAAGAAGGAAATGAAGCTGATGACTATGGAAATCCATGGTATTGAAAGTTATTTTTGTGGCAGTCATAAAGAGTTCAAGATTACCATGCCAATAGTGGTGTTTAAAGTTCAAAATATATAGATAATATCCTGTTTGCTGTAATGTAATCGCATAATTAAGCCTGGAAAAAAACATAAAGTTATGGACAGTTTTGGACGTAGCAGCTCAAACTTTCCAAGCGAGGCGGCATGTCCAGCCAAGAGGTGTCCCTCTAAGTAGTCAATTCATGCACAGATCATATGAGAATGAAGCTTAAAATAGTTCGGAATACTGTAGGGATTTCTTGTCGATTTTGTGGTCATGCTAGGTCGAAATGGATTAATGAGAGTTTAGTGGGCTTTGAATACTGATAGTTTATATCAAAAAATACTTGGGAATATTATCATTTCTATTTGAATCTTTAATGATTTTTGTCACAGTACTGCTGTTGTTTTGTTGTTTGTTTTGTTGTTTTTGTCATCTTTCATTTTCAAATGAAAGTGCCAGAAAGACCCAAACATGTCTATAACTTTGTTTAGCTTTATCAAGGTGACTCAATTACTCTTATTTTTTATTAAAGGAAAATCTGAACAGAAATGGAGAATACCATTTACACCATATTTTAAAAAAATTTCCAGCACTAACTGTTTGGCTAAGAATTTTACTGCATTTATCCTCCTGCAAACTTACTGTTCATGAATTTGTACGTACGAGTCTTTTGGAATGAACTTACATTCCATTGCAAGATAGACAATGTCAAACTAATTGCTAGTTACTTCTCTTCTGATGTCTTCAATCAACAAGGTGACATTGACGTGAGAAGATCCCCCCTTTTCTACTGCTTTCCTTGCTATCTTACTAAGTTCTTGGGCTCTTTTCCTTCTTTCTTGTCCTTCCTCTCCTCCATCCATCAACTGGTTCACTGCCCTTTTCACTTCTTCCCAAGATTTCTTGTCCTCTTTAAACTTTGTCGAAAACTCGTCTCCCAACCTCACACCAATTTGCAGTATTTGTACGATGAACCTCTCATTGTAGAACTGCTCAGCAGATAATGGCCTAGTTATCATTGGTATGCCTGCACATAAACCTTCTAGTGTGGAATTCCAACCACAATGTGTCAAGAATCCTCCAATTGCAGGGTGTGATAAGATTAGCACTTGAGGAGCCCAGCCACAGATTAGCAGGCCTCTTCCTCTTATTCTAGTTTTAAAATTTTCTTCTGACATCCATTTTTCAAACTCTTCTGCTCCATTTCCTCCTCTAATCACCCAGATAAAAGGCCGATTGGATGCTTCCAAGCCCAATCCAAGCTCTATCAATTGTGCTCCAGTGAGGCGGCTGACGCTTCCAAGACAAGCATACAACACGGATCCTGATGTCCAAGAGTCAAGCCATTTCAAACACTGGTTCTCATCAATCGAGGCCTTGTTGCCTCGTTCAGCCTTATCTGAATTCCCCTTGTTGTATAGTGATACTGGACCTATACACCAAACTTTACGACCTTTAGCTTTCTGGAATTCATTGATATATGCTAGTTCCAATTCCTCAAAAGTGTTAACCACCGCCCCATATGCTGCTTGCTCAGTTTCTCTTATCTGACGACGAATTTCATCATGCATAAGGACAGCATTGGGAAGTTGGCCTTTTGTTAACACAATCCGATCAGGCAAACCAGGCACTACAAATGGTTCTGAATCTGACACACTCTCATGAAATTTGGTAGCAAGTATATTGTGTGAGCACAAGAGTGAAAAACAACTAGTACCGTCAAACACAAGCCTTGGAATTTTAAGTTTCAATGCAGTCTGATGACTCCATGCAATGTTTGTATCAGAAATTATGCAACTTGGAGTAGGCTGTAACTTACTAAGCAGTTGTTCAACTGGTGCTTGTAGCATACCAATGCCAATCAGCAGATTTTTGAACAAGTCTTGTGAAGGAAGAGCATCCATGCTTTCGCAACCCTGAGGCAGGCCAACCTCTTCTGAAGGAAATGGAACTTGAAGGAGTTGTATTTTAATCCCAGATTCGATATCTCTGTTGATCACTCTTTCGAACCTAGCGGCATTAGAGGGAGTGGTGATTATGGTAGCTGTAACACCTTGTTGTGCCAATATTCTAGCCAAGTCTACCATAGGAATCATGTGGCCTTGGGCTAACTGGGGAAGAAAAATAAACTGAAGCTGCTGGTTTTGAGAAGCCATAGCAATTACGGCTATTGCAGAGATGTACTGAAGAATAAGAATAACTTCAATTTGTTACTTTCTTGAGGTTCCCTTCTGGTGTGTATTGTTAATCTTCCATCACTGTTGTTGCTGGTCTACATAAGCAAAAGTAGATTTGTTAATGTAGCACAGATGACAATTGAAGCCACTTGCAGCCGCTCGCATTTCTGAGTATCAGAATTCTTTCTTATGATTTTAATTTATGAGGTCATAAGCACAAAAGTCACAGATAAGAAGCAAAAAGATTATGTAAAAGTTACTTTCGCATATATTTCGACTCAATTAACTTGAAGTTAAATCACACACTGGGAACAACACTGGATATACATAACTGATTAAACATTTGACCAACATAGTTTAAACAAGTTCGATGACCAAATCCCAAATGTGACAACTATGAAGTATTCCAGATTACCAACAACTCACAAATCACTGATCTGATTGTCAGTGCTTTTAAATTAACTTCTAATATTAAGAAGAAACCATGAAGGTACTGCGTATAAATAAAAAAGAGAGAGAGAGAGAGAGAAAATCACAAGAACTGACATGTTTGTTTGAACCTCTTGCAGCTCTAGACAGAATACGAGAAAACAACTCTTAAGTGAATCAGCATATATCAATGAATCTCCATCTCTGCCTTAATTAGCTTCACAGCTCATGTAAGATTTCTGCTACAAAACAAAATCCCATGATTCTATTTATTCAGACATCAGAAGCAATGCCCAAAAGTAGACTGGTAGTTAACTGGTTGTACTGAAATTTCCATGAAAACAAAGTGTAACTATCTATTTAAGTACATGAAGATATTGCAGCTCAGAATTGCATTTATGCAATGATCATTCGCCCTCTTTGGACTTTCAGCTTTCTTTCTTGTTTGTTATAGTCAGGCATTTGACTGTGTGTTCTGAATAAAAAGAGGCACACACACACAAAAAAAAAAAAAAAAAAAAAAAAAAAAAAAAAAGAGGCACAAACTGAAAAATCAAAGATTCAGAATCAATGAACACTATGCATTGATTTACATTCCGTAGAATCTAAACATGAACATATCCCCAACATATTCATAGAATTCGTACAAACGTCTATGTAGAGTTCCATCTGCTGCAAATTGTAAATTATAACTTGTAACTTGCATACCATGACTATCCTCCCATTTACCTCAACAAAACAAATACAGGAAAATTCCTTTGTAAGAAAAATAGAATACTATTGCGTTCATAATAGAGAAAATGAGTGGGAAATTAAAATATAAATGCATAGGGCTCTAGAAAAGAATGAAAAATAAAGGAAATGACGATTGGTGGTAACTGAAAAAGTGTGTTACCCATGTCTATCATCGAATCACTTGGTCTTGCACTAAATGGGAATGCTGAAAATAAAAAAAGAAGATGCAGGTGGCTTTGAGATATCATTGTAGGTTTAGGACTGAAGTGAACTGAAAAATGAGACTAGGTACGAGCTACAAGTTGCACTGTGTAATGTGCTGCTATCTTGGGAGCCCCCTGCTAGGGATGTCTTTAACTCCCTTTAACTACTTTGCCAACTGGTAGCAAAGAGTTCCACAAGAAACAAAAGTTCAATTCTTGGAATCCACTAAGAAGAAAAAGTTTGCTTCTTTAATTCTTTAAATCCAGCTGCTCATGTACAAGCCTACATAAGCAGTTATTTTCATGAAAGGTAGTGGAATATGACATCTGAGAAAGTTATAAATTCAGACGCTTCTTCCATTTTAGACAGTGAATAACTACCACAGTTGTAACTCTTCAGTAGCTGACAATCACAAACAAAACATAAAAAGTTTTGGAACAATGACTCAATTAACTAACATGGTCTAAAAATAACAACTGATTCAACCCTATATCAACCAACTCTCCATGACCCAAAAACATAAAGAGTATAGCAAAACTCTTTGTATATTATTCTGTTTCTTGATCTTGAATTTACAATTGTTCAAGCTCCCAATAAAATATGATCCCAAATTACATTCTTGATTGATTATATAGCTAATTGATTCAACTTCTAAATTCCATGATCAAGCCATAACATTTTTTTTAAAAAAAAAGTTACCATCTTTCTTGCTTCCTTCCACATACTTCATCTTCATTGACCCATGTGTGTGATACTTCAGCTGCAAAACAAAAACCCATGAAAGTACAATTAAGAAATCAGATATAAAGATGAAATCTTTTTATCTCCAAGCACAAAAGAGCTGGGACAATCTATAAATGTTGAACGACATGTCGTTGGAATCAGATGTCATGTTCTGCAATGACGTATGGCGTGATGACACTGAAACTGAATGATTAGATACGGTTCGTTTTATAAATATAACTAACTTACCTAACCAACCTAGACAGGCCTTGGTGAATTGGGCCTCCCCAAAAAGCCCATTTCACCTATTAGGCCCAGTAAAAAGAAGTGAATTGGTATGGAATAAAGCTCAACAAATTATGGTATGGAAGTGTAAGTGTAAGAAGAGGGAAGTTCGCTTAAGGTTGAAGCAGATATCTTATTGTCAGAACTCCAATGGAAATGGGTAAATTTATGTATCAGCTTAGTATTGACGCCAGTGAAATTTAGGGACCATTCTATAAAACATAATTTCTTATATTGTTCAAGGTAAAAAAAATGTATGTACATTTCTTATTTTATATAACAATAACGCAAATTATTAAATATCAGAAAGTTCAGATTATTTTGGAAAAAATCACCGATTTGAGTGTTGTTTAGTAGTAATTAATCATCATTACACATTAATAGAGCTATTAATATTTTTTAAAGGCCTATTGGTATAAAAAAATCCAAACGTTTGCGACTTTTTGTAATCTAATCCCAAACTTTTAATTTTTACAATAATGTCCCAATTTAGTAAATGTTTGACAATTTTAACAGAAATAATTTTTTGGTCAAAATAAAATATAATAAGCTGGCGTGGTATATGTAAAATTTCAAATTTACCCTTTATATTGTAAAATCAATAAATGTCTATTGGCATAAAAAATCCAAACGTTTGCGACTTTGGCAGTTTTATCCCATTTTTAATTTTTTAAAAAAATATTTCAATTTAAAATTATTTATCAAAATTAAATAAAAAGTGTTGATATGATAATTGAAAAATTAAATTTACACGTGATAAAATTTTAATTTATGATTAACTATTATTTTAATAAATTTTTAAAATCATATATATATATATATATATATGTGTGTGTGTGTATGTTGTAAAATAAGAAAAATTTTCCTTGGATTTTAAAATTAGATATTTTTAACTATTTTCATATAAATAAGTATGAAATAATTAAAAATTTAAATTAACTAGAGTAATAATTTTTATATTAAAAATATCTTTAATTTTTAAAATTATTATAAAAATCATTTGTAATTAACAATTTCTTAATAATAAATTTAATTATTTTATTGTGTTTTTATTTTTATTTAATTTTAAATAAATAACTATTAATTGGCTAAATTAAAATATTTTATCAAAATTTAAAAGTTGGGATAAATTTATCAAAAAATTCAAATGTTTGGATTTTTATACCAATAGATCATTATA
>CATIWO010111396.1:0-13274 GCA_949673435.1 Macaranga tanarius | reverse complement strand
TGTGTGACTTACTAGGTTCAAGTCTAAATGGCAATGGGAAATAATATTAACACTTAATATTACGGAAACACCTTTCCATACTGAATGTGAAAATCCCAATGTATCACATTTAGTTCCCATAAGTCGTGAGTGACCCCTAACATAGATATCATGACTACCCAATTAAAAATGAATGCTTTATGTAGATCCACAAGAACCACAAAACACAATTACCGTGCACTAAATGTCTCTTCATTACAAGATCCCGATTTTGGCTAGAGTCACAGTTTAGTCAAACTCTAATTGCCTCAATCATATGACCTCATCTTAAGTTCAATTCTTGATAAAACATGACTTCTAATAGAAACTCTTTTCTAGCACCGAAACACTTTTCGGGTAAGTCGAGTTTGACCTGGCCAGGTACTTATTCATCAAGAATAACTTAGATAGCATAGGATCTTATCCCGGTTCATTCCGGGTAATGAATTCCATCTTGGTCGATCACTCATCCCTACATATAACCAACTAGAGCCACCACATGCCATATACCCATACATGGCTAGCACATGTATGTAAGCGGTAACAAACTCTAACGAACCATATGTGGATGACCGTGTCGCCTCATGTCGAAGGACCACATGCACCATTATGCCCAAGATTGTGCTTGTTAACTTAAGTGAATATCCATGCAATCCCAAATCTTACATCACAGTTCGATCCACCCATCACATGATTATCCATGTATCTATTCTGATATCTCATATCAAGTAGTATGAGACTCACTACCTTCCACTATCGATATCACATACCGATCAAGGAAAATAGACAGAGGTGATAGTCTACGGATTAATGCTACCCCCCATATATTAATGCTATGACTATGAACATTTATAGTACATGTACTAAATAAGTTTATCACTCACATTATCAACTCTTGATAATAAACTTATTTAACATTGTACTAAGGGTAAATATTTAAATAAACAAACACTTTGATCCAAATGAATATTTTATTGCCATGTGGATAAATATACAATGTCTATATACATGAATGGCCATATGGCATATCTACACTAACACTTTTCCCCCAAAAATGTAAGAACCCTAAGAGACTGGTATTTTTTTCCCTTAAATGCAAGAACATAGGCTAGTAAGTGGAAATTCTAAGTGGTTGGTGAGTTAGACATGGAAGTTGATGTGAGAAGTTGAGGTGGATGGTGTAACGATAACATCGATGCCACATGGGCGAAAATAGTGCCACGCTTACGTAATTTGTTACATTTAACGAGATAAAACTAATAGTTGTTTTTTTAATATATTTTATATTAATAGTTAATGCTAATATTTAAATTAAATTACATTTACTCAATAAGAAACATGCCTATTAACAAACCAACCACCAAACAAACATGTTCACGTGCTAGCTTTACTACATAGTTTTATTATACTAATTATAATTTATATAAAAAATATACAATTTTTAATATGTTTAATAATTTAAATTATATTTACTTAATACTAATACTAATTTAATATCAAAACTATGTAACTTTATTATTAAATTACATAATATTCTATTATACTCAATAATTTAAGTTACATTTTCTTTAATGCTATTTTAAATTAATATTATATTAATTTAATATTAGATGAGTATTATATAATAATTTTAAATACTATATTTATTTAATAATTTAAATTATAGGTAGTTAATACTATTATCTAATATAAAAACTTATAATAAATTATATCCACTGAGTAATAAATAAATTTATTAATGAGCTTGTTCACGAGCTTAGTAAAAAACATGTTCACGATCATGTCCACAAGTTTGTTCATGAGGTAGCTTATGAGCCTGTTCACTAGGTAAAACGAGCTAAATTTTAAAGTGTTTGAACTTAATTCATTTATCAAACAAGCTTTAAAATGAAGTTTAGACTTAGTTTGTTTATCTTAATAAATAAGGTTGAACGAATTTTTAGCGAGTCGAGATCCGAGCAGGGTGCGAGGCTGATTGTTCATTTACACCTCTATTAACAATTACAAATAGGTAATTTTTGGCTATCGGGCCAACAAATTCGCCCGACAGCCATTTGATGGCTCACTAACCAACTTTAAAATTTTTTCTCTTTCTTTTTCATATTTATTTCTTTATTATTAATTTTTTAAACAAACTTTTGCATTTATTTTTTAAACAAACTTTTGCATTTATTTTTTTTCTTTTCAAAATTAAATCAATAAAATATTTTTTGTAATAATAATAATAATATTATTATTATTATTATTTTCTTTTAACACAAGCACACACAAAACACTGTTATTTTATTTTATTTTATTCATAATAAAAAATTTTAATTTTAATTTTAGAGATTTAGTTGGTAGCTTAGAAGTTATTTTGCTTAATTTTTCACTTTTTATCTTTAATTAAGTATATATAGTAGTCATGAATAATCAATGGGCATTGTTCAATTTTTTTTTAAATATGCTAGGGGTTGCATCAATTTTGATTAATTTGATTAAAATTCAAATTGTATTCATAATTTTTAGTTTACACATGTTGGTGCAATTCCTATTTTTTGCTTCATGTATGCAGATGCAATTAGAACCTTACTCTTAATTTTCATGAATTTATGCTGAATTTCATTTTGCATGTTATTTATTTTATTTTATTTTCCTTTACTTTTAATTGTGTATATGTGATGTTCTTAACTCTTGATTCCTTATGTGCTTAGATGTTAAATTTCACATGCTTTTACATTTACTTTAATTTCTTAAAATATAATTACATTGTGTATCATGCTAAATTGTGGTGTGTAAATTTTATTTTGTAATGGCTCTAACAAGCCAATGCAAGTTCCCACCACCATAAGATGATGAGAAGTAAAGCATCACACTAAGGGAGTTTTTCCATTCCTTTTTTTTGTTTTCTTTTATTTTTATTTTTATATGTTTTATATATATTTTGGTATACATTGGGGACCATGTGTGTTAAGTGTGAGGAAAGGCTCCTTTTAGGCTTATTTTATTAGTTTTTCTTTAGTTTTAATATTTGTGTGAGCGAGCTGGTTTTTGCCGGGCACCACAGGTGGTTCATGACTGTAGCACAAGATTAAGACCGAATACGCCTTTTAAGAGGGCGGATCGAAAATCTTTTTTCAGATATTCCCAGAGAAGTCTCGTACAATTAGAGTCGCCACCCAATTGCTTGGGAATGGGAAACAGATTCCTAGTACTATGCAAAATTTTTTGGGCTTTTGTGGTCCCTTCTAAGGTCTTTCGGACTTCTCTCAAGTGTAAAGTTGGAAACTTTACTAGTTTTGCAGGCTAAAACAATCTTTTTTAGGATCTATAGATGGTATAAGCACACTCTTAAGGCTTCAACCATTGATCTCATTCACTTTTCATTAAAAGGTTTCATCATAGGACCATCGTGGTGGAGTGCTAAAACTTAAGTATCAACAGTTTGACTTTGACATATTAGCATTTTTATTAAATTTTTTATGTTTTGTTTTATTATATGAATATTATCTTGTCCTGAAATTGGTATGATATGATTGTTAGCATTTAATTTGTCTTCATATGATTGTTAGCATTTAATTTTTCTTTCTAATTCTATAAATGTGTGATTAACTATAAATAGTGGTAAGGGTCATAATCCTATATCATTTTGGTTTTGTGTATCACATTAGGAATTACACCTCAACTTTGTGTATGCTTACTTAGAGGGGGTTTCTTTACACCTATGTATATTTTTAGGCCTCATAAGTTTTAAAACTAGCTATATAACTCTTTTGAAACGAATCGGTAAACATAAACTCTATTAGAGATATAACTGAGGTAATTACTTTTCATTTGTTTCTTCGTTTTCTTTTTGATTTCGTTATTCTTTTTTTTTCTTCTTTATTACCTTTTTCTTCAACAAATCTCTTGAATTGTTGACATTTCTTGTCCTTGTTGTTATCATTATTCTTTCATTATTGATTCCAATTTGTTACTTCTTTTTATTTCATATATGTTCCTTTTACTTTCTTTTCATGAATTGAGTGAAATTTGTGAATAAAAAAGAGAGACATAATAAATATTCAATAATTTTCACGGGATTAAATTCTTTATGAAAATAAGTTTTAGGTTTTTATGTTTATATTTTACCCCTAGATTATCCAAAGAAATAAGTGTAGCGGTGCGAGCAAGTTAAAATTCAAAGTTTCATTTATGAGATACTTGCTCAAAATTTTCAAAGTAAAAAAAAAAGAAAAAAAATGATAAAAAAAAATAAAAAAAAAATTTGATAAAAACTCTACATAGAAAGGAATCTTGTATGTGCTTAGTACTTGTGTCTCGAGCTTTTAAGGTTGAATTTCATTTGATTCTTTTGTTTCTCTTTGATCTTTGCTCTTTTGTTGTTTGCTTATTTTATATTCCTTCTTTTTATTTATTTTGTTCTTCTTTTACTCCTTTGTTCAATTTCTTTTTGATTTTTGCTTCCTCTTTTCTAAAAAGTCCTATTAATTTTAGTTGAGTTTATGTATTTTAGTGGAGAAAGAGTATATAATTAACTTGTGAGGTTTGACTCCTAGTGACTTATGGCCTAGGCTTTAACTTGTGTAAATATGCCTATCTGAAGTGCAACGGTGTAAGGTGTTTGTGATATTTATTTTACGTGATTCCATTATCATGTGTATTGTGGTTCTTACCACTACAAGTAGTCGATTGTATATTCTTGTTTTGAGGTTATATGTCATTTGTTAGTGATTGTTGATTCCATTTGAGGGGATACTTATGTTTGTCATATGTTCTTAATTCCTTTTTTTAAAAAATTTTTGTATTTACTTGGGAACAAGCAAAGTTTTAGTATGGGGGAATTTAATGAATACTAATTTAATTTAATTTTTAGTGGTTTTAAATTGGAATTTTTAATGAAATTTTATTAGGATTAGATTAATTTTTAGTTAAAATTTAGTTATAATTCTTATTTTTATCAAATTTCTACTCATATGTGTTTTTCTTAGTTGTAGGGGTATTTTTATCATAAAAATTCGCTTGGGAGAGAAAGGAGAGAACCATGGCGCTACACGTGCTTTAGCATTTTTTCTTCCTTTTTGGACTAGAAATATTTTATAAAAAGGGTAAAAACTTGAAAAATCATTATGAAGGTTGCAACAACAACTGAAAATAAGGATTAAAGATCATAGGTTGAAGATTGAAGATTGGGAGTGACAAACATGATTTCTTCTAACTCTTCATCTTTTTTTTTATGATTTTATTATTTAAATCACTCGTTGTATTAAAGATTTTTATTATAAACAACTAAATTAATTTAGAGTTTGCTTTTTGAGTATCTAGTTAGCATCTTTTTAAGATTTTTATTTCTCTATAAGTGAATTAATTTTCAATCAATTTTATGAGTTGTACTTAACATCTTATAATTAATTAAAGGTCCAATTGATTGCATGATGTTAAATTGCAGAATTAATAATATAAATAAGTTTAGATCACTTACCTCTTAATGATTTTCATAAGTTGATCAAATTATTAATACTAGATCAAGTGTTAATCATAATGGAAAAACACTTTAATCCTATAACCCTATTTACTTTTATTTAGACCATTGAAATGGGGAGATTTTCACAGAGAGTCTCCTTCTATGTTTTCTATATATATATTTTTTTTCTTTTTCTGCTTTTTACGTTATTTATTATTCTTTTTATAGAAGTAACTTCTCCTATATATTTAGAGGCAATTGCCTCTTGGCAGTTGTCTACCCTTTATTTTTTTATATTTAATGAATTGGGTCGGGTCAACTTGGGCGATCCTTATCCAAATTCCAACATCTCCCACTCATATATGACGGTTATGACCCATTGTGAGATTTTCTTTAATCAATAGACATACTATTCATACTAGTAAACAGGGTCGTGCGACCTAGCGAGTAAAACCTGCACTTGGGAGCTTGTCACTATACATCTATTAGGAATAACATAGAAGCTTCAACTCCAAATAAAATTAAATATTAGTTAATCAATTATACTCGCAGTACCCTAGATTCGTCCCTTTCAAATCACATTAACATCTCTAATCCCTCGAAGTGCAAGTTTAAAATATTTTTATTTTTTTTATCTATAATCAAGCCATACTTCTCTCAAGTGACAAGATTGGCCAGCCAATAAACACACCAGACAAAATCTTCCTTTCCTACTCGGAATTTACAATTTATACATAGCTGTTTTTATAGACATGGTCTATAGATCGAATCATTCATGATCATAAGTAGCATGCTAAGATAGCAAAACACTATATATAAATCACAAATAACAGCAAAAAATATAAGGGTACCAACATGAGGATTTTAACATTATCCTTAAGGTCTCACACAGTAGAGAAGTAAGGATCATTCTCCCACTACCTTTTCGGTCATACAAGCACACAAGGTATGAATCATGTGCTACAGTATTTAAATTTTAATTTGATGTCAATTATAAACACTGTACAGATCTAAGTTCAGTCGCTTATCAACACCTAACTCGAATCCTCTAAGTACTCTCAATAGCAGGTAATAATTGAGAATTCGCATCTGGCTTACACATGTCATTTGGATAGGGTAATCCAAATCGATTGTATGTCCAAGAACAATTTAAACTTATTTTCTTTTGAGGCAACAATCCTAACATTTAGTCTCATCTCTACTCGCTATCTCAGTGCTAGAGGTAGTTGCAAGTGTGAGTAAGCCAACCTAAAACTTATGTGACATCATTATGTTGAGCATTTACCATTACAAGCATGATGTGTATAAGGTAAGAATATAATTAAGAAAACATGTCAATAATTGCATTTAATTGAATAATTCAACACATAAGCTCAACAACATCTCTTATATTTTATGCAATCCAAGAGAATTTACATGTGCAAGAAATACATCTCTTGGAATTAGTTTGGTTAACGGGTCAGCCACCATACCATGCATAAATATATATTATATGGCTACTTCTTGTTTGGCTATAATGTCTCTAATGTAGTTGTACTTTGTATTTATATGTTTGATTCTACTATAATATTTGGGATCTTTAGTGAAAACAATCGATGCTTGATTATTACATTGAATAGTAATAGCTCCTTCACAACCATTTTAAAGTCCCAAATTCATAAAGAATCTCCTTAACCAAATAGCCTCTTGCACTGCAGCTGAACATGCAATAAATTTAGCTTCCATAGTTGACAAGGCTATACATGTCTGTTTCTTACTGCTCCATGAAATGGCACCTTTATTTAGTAAGAAAATATAGCTCGAAGTAGATTTAAATTGATCAAGGTCTCCTCCCTAATCAGTATCTTTATATCCAATTAGATGCAAGTCGGATCCTTGATAACACAAACAATAATCCATAGTGCCTTTTGGATACCTTAGAATCCTCTTTACATCTTTCCAGTGGTCTCATCCAAGATTCGATTGATATCGACTAACTAATCCAACAGCAAAATAAATATCTGGGCGAGTGCACAACATAGCATACATAAATCTCCCTATAGCACTGGAATATGGTACAGTGGCCATTTTTTTCTGCTTTTGGATTATTAGAACACGTTTTGAGACTCAAAAGCCTCACCTTTTGACATAAGAGTATCCAGAGGTTTACAACTGCCCATATTAAAGCATTCTAGAATTTTTTGGATATAATTCTCTTGTGATAAAGCTAAAAAAATTTTAAACGATCTCTTTTAATTTTAACTCCCAATATGTAGTCAACCTCACCCATGCCTTTCATGTCAAAATTTTTGGACAACCAATTTTTAATGTCCATTATATACTCTTTGTCATTTCCAGCTATTAAGATATCATCAACATAAAAAGATAGAATTGCAAATTTGTCATCATATTTTTAACATAAATGTAATGATCCTCATCAATCATCTTGAAATCATAAGTCATAATAGCCTTATGAAATCTAAAGTACCATCATTTGGATGACTATTTAAGACCATAAATGGATCTTTGGAGCTTGCATACTTTGTGCTCTTGGCCTTTAATGATAAAACCTACAGGTTGTTCCATGTAGATTTCTTCATCTAGTTCTCCATTGAGAAAAGTCATTTTTACATCCATTTAATGCACTTCTAAATCCATATGAGCCACAATAGCCAGGATAAGGTGAATAAAGGTAAACCTAACAACAGGTGAAAACGTTTCCTCATAATCACTCTCTTGTTGAGTATAATCTTTCGACACAAGTCAAGCTTTATATCTATCAATGGAACCATCTGCCTTATGCTTAATTTTAAGAATCCACATGTTCCCAATAGCTTTTATGGCCAGGTGGTAAATCAACCAAGTTCCAAACTTGATTCATTCTCATTGATTCCATTTTCTCTTCTAATGCAACTTTCCACTTTTACTTGGCAGGACACTCAAGTGCCTATTTCATAGTTTTAGGTTCCTCATCATTATCTGGAGTGATAATATATACTTTATTCTCAATTGGAAAATACATTTTAAGAGTTTTAAATCATGTACTTTGGCGTAATTGAGAATCACTACTTTCACCAACTGAAATTGGATTAGTTTCAGTCTCATCTCTCTCACTCAATTGAGATGGGTGAAGTAATTCTTACATGCTCCTACTATCTAAAATAGGGCTAGGTACCACATTTTGTGTTTCAACTATATGTTGACTTGCACCAGTCTTATCACCATCATTCATCTCAAATAAATGTTAATCTTTATCAATATCATCCCTCGTAGGGAAATGATTTCCAAGGAAAGTTACATCACGGGATTCAATTTCAGTCAATCTTCCATTAGAATCCTCACCAATGAGCATAGAACCTTTTGAGTTTTCAAAATATCTTATAAAAATACACTTCTTTCCTTTTGGTCCTAATTTACCAAATTTATGGAAATTATCAAGAATGTATGCTGCAGATCCCCATGGATGCAACTCATTTAAGTCAATTTTTCTACCCGTCCAAAACTTATAAGGCGTAGAGGAAACTGACTTAGAAGGCATATGGTTAAGTATATAGGAAGTAGATAATAAAGCATTACCCAAGTAACTAATTAGGAGATTAGCTTACGCCATCATAAACCTAACCATTTTAAGCAATGTTTAATTCCTTAGCTCAGCAACGCCATTTTGTTTTAGAGTTCTAGGAGTTGTTAATTGCCTTACAATTCCTTTTTCATTATATAATTCTTTAAATTATTCAGATAGATACTCTCTACCTCGATCAGTCCTTAATTCTTTTATTTTTTTTATCTAATTGATTCTCAACCTCATTTATATATTTCTTAAAGCAATCTAATGCTTCAGATTTATAGGAGATCAAATAGACATGACTATATTGAGTGAAGTCATCTATGAATGTAATGAAATATGAGGCTCTATGACTTACTTTGACACTCATTGGTTCATATATATCAAAATGTACTAGTTACAATGGATATTCAGCTCTTATGCCCTTTCCAAATAGTTTTCTGGTAGCTTTTTCTTGTAAATAAAATTCAGAAGTGGGCAATTTAAATTTTATATTTGATCCCAAAAGACCATCACGAGCAAGTCTATTCATTCTATCTTGCCCAGTATGCTCTAATCTAATATGCTATAATTGTGCATCCATATTATCATCACTAGATTCAGTGAACAAGGGAAAAAAAAATACCACTATTACTATTACAATAGCTTATGGTCAACACCATAAAACCATCCATAATATATCCATAACCATAATAAACAGTACTATGGGTAAACTTAACACATTCACCTTGTCATACCTGCTCTGCTAGCTAGTAACCAGGCGTGACATGCTATGCTAAAAATACTTAGCTGGTGCTAATACTGGTAGTAGAACATAAGTCATGTATATATTGCTAATTTTTAAGCATCAAGATGAACTTAAGTAATACTATTATTATTCATAAAAAAATCCTTTTAAATATCCTCAAACCCATATAATACAAGTTTATCAATTGTATAACATATTAATCTTAAAAGTAATACAAAAGTCCAAAATCTGGATGTATTAGTTCAGCCTCTGCTAGATACTAGATGGACTCCAAACAGGTTTTACAAGCTATTGCTAATACTCCACTGAATCTGAAAATATTTTAAAATAAAAAGGTGAGTACATAAATACTCAGTGAGTGGCTACACTAAAATAAAGTGGGAACATTAGCTAATTTATGTTATAACTATATAAATATGTATAAAAACTATGTTGATAAACATTAATAAACTGATGAAATAATATCGATAATATAATATTAAGCTAACTTGCTGATAATTAGAATACTGCATAAATGTAGCTTTACAATTGCTATAAATTGAGAGAACATTTATCATGATTTTAGATTCATACACTCATTAAATATGTAACCAAAAGATTATGCTAGATTACTGACACATTTGGTGCAATAATGACGCTGGCAGCCCAAGTGTAAATATATAATACTGGTTATATGCATGCACAGAGTTGCCCCCAAGGGCTAACCACCCAGTTGTACGCCCCCAAAACTATATGTACAACTAAGCACTGTCCCCAACATAGTTGCTAGATATATATATATATATATATATATATATATATATACATATATATATATATATACTTCTGAGTTAAAACACCAGTCATTATGGTATATTCTAAAGGGTACATATCACGAGTGTATAGACTTATTTATAAATCAAAACATTTGTATTTATCAAACTGCTAATAAAATATAATAGTTGAATTAAAGCTGATGCTAATATCAATATACTACTGAGAATAATTATTTCATAAAATAATCATAATAAACATATTCTTGCTTTAAATTACTCTAACTATATCAGTAACAATTATATTGTTATATATTCCCAATTTCTGTACATAAACTAAGTAATGTATAAAACCATAGTAATAACTTAATATTTGCTAAAAAACTATTTATAAGGAAATATTAGTTAAATCATGGAAAAATATTTTATATCCTTCAACATTGTTATATATATATTTTCAGAATAAAGTTATACGTTTAGC
This sequence comes from Macaranga tanarius, assembly GCA_949673435.1. Classification (NCBI taxonomy): domain Eukaryota; kingdom Viridiplantae; phylum Streptophyta; class Magnoliopsida; order Malpighiales; family Euphorbiaceae; genus Macaranga; species Macaranga tanarius. The sequence continues at coordinate 2,288 of CATIWO010111396.1, read as the reverse complement.
CACTCACTTGAGCTTCTTGAGTTAAAAACTAGCTAGCTGGACCTGATCTAGGCTCTACGACCGCTAAAAATAGCTTCGTGTAGGGTTTCGTGGCTCAGAAAGCCCACTGAGGCACCTCCCTAGTGCATTGAGGCGCCTCCTTAATGTACTGAGGTGCCTTTTGAAGAGCAAAAGATTAATGAATCTGATGCTCCTTTACTTAATCCTTATGATACTTTCTATAAACCATCTCTATCATAGACCAGATCTATCAGAACTCTTGTCAGAAGATGGCCATCTTCTATCAAGGAGTATGTGTAGGCCTCAAATTTTAATCAACATCTAATAATAGCTTCTCAAGTGGAGCAGTTTATCAGTTTGAAAATTCCTCCAGAATTTTTGAGAACTTGGCTCAGTCAGGAATACACTCATATCCATTTTGGTGCCATCGGGCTTGGTTTTACCTAACATGGTAGGCCAGGACTTCCGGTCTTCACCAGAATAGCTCTTTTGGACTCTCATTATAAACAATATTATCATGCAGTAATTGGTACTATTGAGACTTCCTTAAATAACGGTTTTATCCTCTTTACTTTCTTTCCAAACTATAACCTAGCATTTTTTGATCTAAACGCTCTTTATGCTCTAAAAGTTTAGATTCAAATATCTAGAGCTAAATAAAACCCAGAATCCATTTCTACAACTTTACACTATCAGATTGTGTATCATCTGCAAAACCATGCCTTAAACCTGATTCTTCCAAACATTCAGAATGAGGCTTTATTAATAAAAGCAGACTTTCACACCACTCCATCTTATGTCCATATCCCTAAACAGCTAACTAGAGAAGAGTTACTAAAACTATTCCCTGAAAAGTGGATAACAAATTATGAACGATTACATAAAGTCGTACAGCCAGTCCAAAGCACAAAACCTATCTTCATTAAAAAATCAGATGGCTCTATTGAGACTGTCTTTAAGAAATTTGATGGAGATTCTGATATGTTCAAAATGATGTTCATGATTACTCCTTGGCCTAGGGAGAAGATTCTAGTTACATCATTTGACCATAAAGGAAAACCAGTTTATGCTTTTAAGCATAATGGTCATTGTTTCTTTGATGTATGTAGTTGTGATGATTATTGTACAATTTTTGAAGATGATGATGAGGAAACAGAGAAGAAAAAGGAGAGAAAGAAAGGTTGTAGTGAAGAATCCTTTAAGAAGAGATTTAATGAAAGAGATCCTTCTATAGGAACTCTGGGAGAACCCTCGGGGAAATATGATTATCTTGTATCATATTTTCCAATTCCTATAACCAAATCACCTCACTCTCAACAAAAATCTTACAAACCTTCACCAGAACCCCAACAGCCAACCCCAAAATCTCAACCACTTCCCTGCTATAAGCAGGCTTTAAAATGGATAAAAAAAGAAAAGCAATTACACTCCACTCAAACACATATTGCTAAAACTCTAAATCTTTCAACCTCTTTGCCATAAATTTTTATGTATCAACCAGTGTCATATGATAGGGATTTTCCACCTTTGTCACAAGATGTTGATACCCACTGCACTTCTCAGCCTTTTATTCCAAATTCTAATTTAGTTGATGCTGAAGGAAAACCAAGGAGAGTTACTCCTACTGAAGAAGTGTTGAACTGGCAAACAAAGAATGCTTGTGCTCAGAATAGAATTCTAGAAAAAGTGAAGGCCATAGTGGATAAAATTGGAAAGCAAGTAAAACATACTGAGACTCACTTAACAACTTTTGAAATGGAGATAAAAAGAATCCAAGCGGAGTTATCCAAAGAAATAGAAAGGAAGCATCAGTAGCTAATGTTTATGGTAAAAAGTAGAAGTGCTCTGCATTTACTACAGATGAAAGAAACTAAAATTACGAGTCTAAAAGCTCAAATTGATCAAATAGAAAGAGATTTTGAAAAAAGAAGATCTCAACAGCCTTATTAAAGGCCTTATCTTTCAGACCCATTCACTCCTTATTACAACCTTTTTCCTTCTCCATAGACCTATAATCCATCTCCTTTTCCACCAACTTCCTCACCTCTAAACATTCCACCTGGACATAAAAAATTTGAGCAACCTATCCATTTATTGATCAAACAAGTAAGAAAGGCAAAACCACACATTTTTCCCAACCAGAAATCTCCAAAAAAAAGAAGTCTCCTGTAGAACAAATGCAGTTATCCTTTTCCTCATCAGAATCAATTAAAGCAGATAAACCACAAGATAAACTCTTAAGTGTAATGATGGTTAATCCAATATCTTCCTTTTTGGGAGATTGTGCT
>CATIWO010111392.1:0-22555 GCA_949673435.1 Macaranga tanarius | reverse complement strand
CAAAAAAAAAAATTCAAACTTCTATTAATAAAAATAAATGTGAATTACATAAATTCAAAATTAATGTATTAAAAAGCAAAATGAATTACAACAAAAAAAATAAAAAAAAATACTAAACAAATAACTCCTAAAATATCACTTTTTCTTCAGCTTTCTTTTCTTTCTGATCTTCCCAGTCTGCTCTGACTCACTAACAATTTCACCATGCAGCTTTCTCATACCGTACCGGTACAGTGATAATGTAAGTTTTGACCTATAAACCTCAACATTAAATTCTTTGGGAATTTCCATACCATGAATAAAGAACTCAACAAATGCACAAATAAAAGCTCCACAATTACTAAAAAAATATTCAAAAGATTAAATTAATAATAAAAAAAGAAACAAAAAAATAAAAAAATACTTACGAAGTTTGCTGAACAAGGAAATTAGAAACAACTTCAACATGCAAAGGTGCTTCATGACCAAAACCAATTCCTATCTCTTTAAAAAAAATTGGCAGCATCACACTGTAAGCCTTAACAACTTCAGCAGCATAACCATGAGTATCCTTCAAAGAATTATATACATAAACAGACCAATCATTGATACTCAACTTTAGAAGAATCCAATGCTTTTGAGAACTGATATGAACAGGGAACAAAATATGCTCAACATCAACCCAAGACTTTGGCAACAATATCACATCTCCTAATATATACTCAGTCACAGTATGATTATAAGAAAATGTAAAATTATTTTCTATAAATTGAGTATAAGCTTTGTGCAAACTTCCATCAAATAATGCATATGTTGTTGTGAAATTAACAGTATAACTTCCAAAAAATTTGCCTCATTTTCTAAAATAATAAAAAATAACATCAAGGTGCTGCAAAAAAAAAGAGATAAAAATAAATAATAATAAATAAAGACAATAAAAAAAATAAAAAACATATAGAACAACTGATGAGCTCCTCAACATAAAACAACATATGAAACCATGTTTTTAAACAAATTTTAGTAACACTAAAGTTGAATCTAGGTTTTAGAACCTTATATTTGTCAGAATACTTCAAAGTAGATATAAAAAGAAAAAATATATATATTAAAAAAAAGATAATCTATGAAAAATAAAATATATAAAAAATACAAATAAAATAGTTACTTTTTCCACTTGTAAGCTCCCTCGTCAATCCATTTGTTAAAAACAGAAAGCTCTTTAAAATTAGAAGCACCATTAACCTAATCATCAAAAGGCCAAGGATTATAACTAAACTGGCCAATATTCTTTAAGTCTGCTCCTGAATCAAACTCCTTAACAAATGGAGATTTCACAACCACACTAGGCTTAACAACCTTCTTTGCATCCAAACTTTCAGGAGCTTCAACAAATCTAGGTTCAATATATGGAACCATAAATCTCTCTAAATTTTCAAATACATTAACAGGTTCAGGTGTAGCTTCCTACAAAAACAAAATACAAATAAAATAAAAAACAAAGAAAGAAGAAAAAAATAATAAAAAATGAGAAAAAAATAAAAAGAAAGAAGAAGAAACAAAGAAGGAAGAATAAGAAACAAAGAAAAAATAAAAATAAACAAAGAAAAAATAAAAAAGAAACAAAAAAACAACAGAAAATTTAGAAGAAAGAAGAAAAATAAAGAATTAACAAGAAGAAACAAAGAAACAAAAAAAGAAACAAAAAAAAAGAACAGAAAATTTACCATTTTCTTTGCAAAATTCTTCATAATATTATCAACCTCCTCTAAAAATGTATCATCAGATTCAGAATCAGAAGAATCAGAAGAGACACCAACTCCTGAAACATCTTTTTTCTTCCCCTCTTCAAAATTTTTCTTCAAATCATCCTCTTTAACATTTCTCTTATGCTCTTCTTTATCCTCCTTCTCTTCATTTTTCTTCACATCTTATTCACTTCTCTTATCTTCCTCTTTATTACTCTTATATTCTTCATCAGCACTCTTTCTCCCTTCAACAGCATCCAACAGAATATCGAAATTATTATTTCTATCATTCTCAAATTCTTTATCACTTTTATTTTCAGAAAAAACTTCATCATTTTTCTGATCCTCTTCATCTTTATAAACATCCTTTTCATCATTTTTCTGTTCAAGAATTCTGTCTAACTTCCTTTCTAAAATAAAAAAATTTTCATCTATCTTTCCTTCTAAAATAGAAAATTTTCCATCAACATAAATTCTCAAAGAAGCAATTTATGCATTAAACTTATTCTGTAAGTCTTCAATTTTCTTTTCCAAAATACCATCCCTATCACCAACAACATGACCAATGCTTGATGGCTCTTTCTCACTAACAGATTTCACTTTCTTAGGATTTCGGAGGATAAGTGACTCAAAATCATCTCCACTATCTACTTTTTCATTATGAAAAGCAGATACATTAGCTTTTCCAACTTTTGGTTTCTCAAAAAAAACATATTTAAATGCAAAGACTCCTCTTCAGCATCAGTTGGTACAATATTACTCAATTTCAACTACAAAAATAACAAATAACAACAATAAGAAATAAAAAAGTAACAAAAAATAACAAGAACCAACAAAAACTGAAAAAATAAGAAAAAAAGTAATTACCTTAGAAGGAGATAAATTCAATATCTTTGAATTCAGCTTCTTGAAATTCAACACATAAAATCTTCCCAATTCAAAATATGAGGAATCAAACAGCCACTATGAATAGCAAACACACCGTCACAATAATCATAGCATTCGTAAAACTAAACTTGAAAAGCCAACGGAAAGCCTAAAATATGATAAAAAAAATATTCCGCTCCTTTCTTCGCAACCCCAATCAACCTTTTCCTTAAAGAATCCAAAGTAAAATTAAAAGCATGTATTCCTCAAGAATACTCATTATACAATCCAGCATCAATAACATCAAAAAATTCTTTATCAACAAACTTATCATTGGGACCAGAAAATAAAAAATTACTAACAAAGTAAAGAACGGCCAACTGAAATGCACCCTCAACACAATTAAAATCTGAAGAAAGAAATTGGTCTTCAATATCATTCATATTCACTTTTGAATAACCATTAAAAAACTTATCAACCAACTTATTCTTCAAAGATTTTTCAATCTTCTTACTATCAAAATCATCAACACATTTCAACGCCGTCATAATAGTAAATTCAGCAATAGAAAACCTTAAATAAAAACTAGAAATGTCAAATCAAATTTCATCAGATTTAGATTGATATACTTCCCTTAAAAGTAAGCAGTGAAGAACCTGAGGCTGCACTTTAAGATCCTTCATATCTAAAAAAAGCCAAAATAACTTTTCTTAAACGATTCAATTTACTTATCAGTCAACTTCTTCTTCAAATGTAAAAATACATTCTCATTAACACAAAAAGAAATCCTACTTATAAAACGCTGACTTGGCTCAATATAATACTTCCATTCTTGAAATAAATAATAACAATTACATTAAAAAATTAAAACAAGCAATAAAAAATAAAAAGAAGAAATAACATGCAACACACAAAAATAAAAAGAAACAAAAAAAATAATAAAAGATAAGAAGAAATAAAAAAGTAACAGAAAGAAACAAGAAAAAATAAAAAAGTAACAGAAAGAAACAAGAAGAAACAAAAAAAATAAGAAGAGACAAGAAAAATAAAAAAGCAACAGAAAAAAATAAGAAGAAATAAAAAAGAAACAAAAAATAAGAAGAAATAAAAAATCAACAGAAAAAAACCCGAAGAAACAAAAAAGTAACAGAAAAAAATAAGAAGAAATAAAAAAGTAATAAAAATTAAGAAAAAATAAAAAAGCAACAGAAATAAACCCAAAGAAATAAAAAAAAGTAACAGAAAAAACTCGAAGAAATAAAAAAGCAACAGAAAGAAACAAGAAGAAACAAAAAAATAAGAAGCAACAAAAAAACAACAAAGTATAAATAAAACAACCGTAAAAATAAAAAAAAAGTAACAAAAAGAAACAAACCTAAAACAACATATACATCAACAACAAGAAGAAACAAAAAGAAATAAAAAAGTAACAAAAACTCTAAAAATCAAAACAAGCAATAAAAAAAAAAACTACAACATATACAACAATAAGAAGCAATAAAAAACCTAAAATTCAATACATACCTTAGCAGAGCTTTTAGTAACTGACAACATCTTCATCTTCTTAGAAAATGTGCACTTCCTATTTTTAGACTCACCGTTGTTTTTTTTTTTTAGACCTAAGGATCATTTTAGATAACAGAGAATCTATATTCGACTTCTTATGAAAGGAAGGAGAAAATTTTGATTTCTTAGAAACACTGCTATCTTTCGCCATAACTCAAATAAATAAATAAAAACTGATTAAGAAAATGAAAAAAGAAGAAATCGAAAAGATGAACAAAGAGAACGAAAAGCAGACAAAGATAAAGAAAACAAAACAACGAGAAAGCAAAAAAGTGAATGGAAAACGCTGATAAATAAAAAAAACTATAAATGAAAAATTAAAAAAAAAACAGACCAAATATGAAACCACAAAAATCAGTTATGAAAAAATAAAATGGGTCGGACCAAAAAAAAAGAGGCTTGGTCAAACAAGCATTTTTCTGAAATTTTTTCTTATTTATTCTTAACAATTGTTGCACTTTTTTTAATAGATGGTTATAATAGTCAAAACATATTACTCTTTTCTTTTGTATTTTATCTCTCCAATAAAAAAAAAAATGATAATTTAATTTTCCTTCCTTTATATGTTTTACCTCTTATCTAAACATAAGAGTGGAAAATAAGGGAAAGAAAATAACATTATTTTCCTTCATATTTTTCTTCTTATTTTCTTTCCTCCCTTTCCTCTCATTCTAAACATAGTGTAAAGGAATTGCAATTTCATTTCTTCTCAATTCCTTCTTCTAATGGTTGTCCAAATAAAAGAATTATGAGAAATTAGATTTTTTTTTTTCTTTTCCATTCAAATCACCCAAAACAAACAAAATGTTAATACTAATTTACATTATAAAAATATGTAATTTTTTTTGTTACAATTACCAAATTTTAATTATATTATTAAGATTATTATTAATATACACTAATATCATATAATATTACTAAAATTACATAGTCTTATAAATATTAGTTTTATTAAATTTATTAACATTAAAATTATATAATAATACTAAAACTAATGATACTAATCTCATACATTAGCTTTTTCATTCATATTATGTTTTATTTAATAACATTAAAATTAAAACTACATAGTTTTGTAATAAAAATTAATTATATTTTATATTTTAAATTATACATTAGATCAATAATTTTAATTAATATAATGTATTATAGTAATAACATAATAGATAGTGGTTAATAAAATTACTCATATCATACAAAAATTAGTACTATATTATTTAATATTAAATTATATAATTTTTTTTATACTTACATAATTTTATCATATGTAATTATTTATATTAATTAATACTAATGTAATAAATATTGTCTTTGCTTAGTATAAAATTAATAATAATATTTAAATTAATAAAAAAAGTAAACGAGCTTATTACACGAGCCTGTTCGCGAGCCTATTTACGAGCCTGTTCGCAAGCCTAAACGACCCGAGTTTTAGGATGCTCAGGCTCGGCTCGTTTAGCTTACGAGCTTCAAAATGATATTCGGGCTCAGCTCATTTATCTTAATGAACGAGCCTGAATGAGCTTTTAATGAACTGAATGTCGAACCACTCGCGGTTATACCCCTATGGCTAGGGGTGGCCGCGGACCAGTTTCGGCCTGGAACCGAACTGGAACCGAACCAGTCAAACCTAGAACCAAAACCGGTCAAACCCGTAATCGGGCTGAACTGAGGGAGGGATCGGTTCAGGCTGGTTCCACTCCTTCTGGAACCATGAACCGGCAGTTCCGATTTAAAACCGGCCGGTTCAGGTTCCAAACCGGTCAGTTCTTGTTCAGTTTATGAAAAAAAATTTATGTCAAAAATTCAAAAAATGCAAGTCACAACTTCTTATAAAATTCTACATAATTTTCTCTTACTCGTGGTATATTATCGGCCTAACCCCGATTTTAGTCCGATTCCAAACCGGCTGGTTATTTCATTACAACTTCAATGTTGTCTTAATTCTTCTTCACAACAGATTCATGTGTCTGATGATAAGGATCTGCTAGGTCTTGTAGCTGACTTGAATTTTCATTCCCTGCACTTTCAGTTTGCTGCTGGCCTAAACCCATTGTCATGGATTTCACTACACTGACATATTAAGGAGCATAAACCTTTTTTTGTCTTTTTGTATATTTTGGGAGATACAATTTCCTTGGGTTATGTTTTGGACAGTATCAGATTTAGTTTTTTTAGGTTAGGATCAGGTTTAGAATGTATTTGTATGCACAATCATAGATATACATAATCAGGTGCTATCTTACTATAACTGTGAACTAGTTAATGATGGACACCTGATTTTTTGGCTTTTTGCACAGGTGTTTTTTTTGCTCACAAGATGTAAAGTTTACATTACAGAAATTTAATGCATATATGCATGGTTTTAGACTTCCATTAACTATGTTGCTATTTATTTCATACTACTTTTTTTTCATGTTAACAAAAAAGAAAGAAGCAATTTCATAAAAGATATTTCATTAAATTGAATTTCATCACTATATAATTAACAACTACATAATTTATAAAGCCTTCATGTATCAGATTTAATGACAACTACAAATTAGCTCTATCTAGCTTTTATTAGTAATCACTTGCATATAACATTCAGTTATAAAATAACTTCATCACACTTCAAAATGCCTTCTTTCCTCTATCCACAAAATAGCTCTATCCACTCCTCACTTGCACAAAAAATCATGAATGCTACAATCCAAGAAATTATACACCACTTAATCAGCTTCTTATTTCTTGATTGCAGCCTACTGTTCTCATTCTCATATTTAGAAACTCTCCTCAGTAAACCTGAAATAATTTGTCTAGATCTACTACACATTGGTGGATCCATCTAGTGAAAAAAATTACATCTCATGCCATTCTACAAATAATTAAAAAAATCCACAAAAATCCATAAAAGCTTATCACAATATAAAAGAAAAAAACATAAATCACTATTAAAATTGTTAGTATAGGTGTGCCCTAAGGCCATTCTCATATATTGATACTGTACATTTATCCTTATGGTAATAAAATATTCATTTAAATTAAGTGTTAAGTTTTATTTTAATATTTACCCTTAGTATTATATTGAATGAGTTTATTATCAAGAGTTGATAATATGAGTGACAAACTCATTTAGTACATATACTATAAATGTTCATAGTCGTTAGATTAATATAAAGGTAGTATTAATCCCTAAACTATCACCTTTGTATATTTTCCTTGATCGGTATGTGATATCAATAGTGGGAGATAGTGAGTCTCATGCTACTTGATATGAAATATCAGAATAGACATGCAGATACTCATATGATGGGTGGATCAAACTATGATGTAAGATTTGTGATTGCATAGAAATTCACTTTTGTCAACAATCATAATCTTGGACATAATGATTCATATGGTCCATTGACCTGAGGCGACACGGTCATCTACATATGGCTAGTTAGAGTTTGTTACCGCTTACATACTTGTACTAGCTACGCATGGGTATATGGCGTGTGGTGGCTTTAGTTGGTTATATATAGGGATGAGTGATCGACCAAGATGAAATTCATTACCTGGAGTGAACCGAGATAAGATCCTATGCTATCTAATTTATTCTTGACGAATAAGTACCTGGCCTGGTCAAACTCGACCCAAAAAGAGTTTCGGTTCTAGAAAGAGTTTCTAGTAGTAGTCATGTTTTATCAAGAATTGAATTGAAGATGAGGTTATATGATTGAGACAGTTAGAGTTTGACTAAACGTGACTCTAGCTAATATCGAGATCTTATAATGAAGAGACATATAGTACACGTAATTATATTCTATGGTTCTTGTGGATCTGCGTATAATATTAATTTCTAATTGGGTAGTCGTGATATCTATACTAGGGGTCACTCACAACTTATGGAAACTAAATGTGATTAATTAGGATTTTACATTTAGCATGGAAAGGTGTTTTCATAATATTAAGTGTTAATATTTTCCATTGCTATTTAGACTTGAACCTAGTAAGTCACACATACAAGAGTTGCACATTTAAAGATTAATATTAATTTAATTATTAATTAAAGAGTTTAATTGATTAATTAAATTAATTGAATTAGATTTGCGTATATGCGGAGATCTAACATATCCCGAAATCTAAATTCAAATATTGGGACTCTATTGTAATTAAATAAATATTAATTTGAACTTCATTTAATATGTGATTTTAAGTTTAAGGACTAAATTAATATTTGCCTCCAAGTTTATTTATAGATGGGCCATGAGATGGACTATTTATATTTATAGAGATGGACTTACGATAGGCTTTGTTTAAAGAGTTTAAATCATCCCATTAATTGTTTTATTAGTATAGAGTGGGCTTTATCTAAGTATTAGAGAAGCCCATGTACCCATAACCATAGCCCAACTCATTAAGGGTTAATGAGGTCAAAGGCTAAGATTATCCATGTAACCAAACAACACCCACTAACTTAAAAAGCAAAGCCATGCATATAGATTGAGTATGAAATACTCAATCTATCAAGTGCATGTAGCTTGAGTGTGAGACACTCAAGCTATGACAATTCATGTGACTTGAGTGTGAGGCACTCAAGTTATATTATTTTTAAATTAGTTTTTGTTTAAGTTAGTGGAGTGGTAGAGACAACATACTTCTAACACATTTGACATTTTGAGAGCAAATTTGATATTCTTACAAAAGAGAGAAAAAGCTTGAGAGTGTCTTCTTCCTTCTTCTTCTTCAAGTGTAGAGAATTCAAATATACACAAGGGTTGTGTGCTTTCAAGTCAAGGCCATTGGTGTTAAAGAGTTATATAAGACCACATCCATCATCCATTAGAGATTACATCCTTGTTTCATACATTCAATCCTTTCTCAAGTCTTATTTGCTTTGACTCATCAGTTGTTACCTCTTCAGAAATATACTTCGATAATCTCTCAAATTGTGCTTCCTAATCAGCCACAAATAAATTATTTTACCTCAACTCTAAGAATTCAATCTTCTTTCTATCTACATATACATCTGAAATTTATTTCTCTGTAAATGCTTTTAAAAAGTCTATCCAAGTCATGGTCATCAGTACATTTTTACTTCCTGGTATTGTCTTCCACTAGCCTAGAGCATCTTGTTCAAATAATGATACCGTATAACTAATTCTCTTTGCATCAGTATAATAAATTTAATCTAAATTTTTTTCCATATTCTGTAACCATTCCTCTGTTGTGGCGGGATCACTAACACTTGTGAAAACCTTTGCACCTTGCTCCTTTATCTTTACAGTTTCCATCTATAGTGCTACCTATTTTCTTTTGACTAATTGTTCTCATCATTTATCAAATCTCAAAATATAAGAGTATGCAACTTATGGAGGGTTGTAAATGAAAAATTATTCAAGCTCATGTAGTGCATGCGTATATATTTTTCTATAAATTAACTCTAGTAATTCTTTTGGGCCAGTGCGAAGTGTATTATATACTTCTATCCTGACTCATTTCAACCTATATCAATTATATGCAACTCCTGATTCATGCATGACATACTATAAATGCATCATATTCTCATGCCTAATGGAATCTAATCCCTGATCTGAATGTCACAATCCCAACAGACACTTAAACACGTGGCACAATTAAAATTTTTGCAAATAAAACACATGTTTCACCATTAATATTGAAGGCCTTATCATTACATTATAACATTCTACAAGTATGCTTTCTCACAATAGAACTTCTTAATACACATTAAGAAGTTTGAGTACATACATTATGCATAAATGACAACAACATCTAATTATGCATACACCGAACTCGTCACTGGCACACCTAGTAGCTCTATTACATACAGACATTGACTTAACTATCGTTTATCCTGAAAAATATAGATGCAAAGGGGTGAGCTTGCTACTCAGTAAGTAATCACTAATATAGATACATATATTAGCTTCTCAAGAACTAATTAAGCTAATCATTAAACTCATGAATATATCAAGGGATTAATAAGTAAAGATAGACATGTGAAACCCTTTTTACTTTCTTCAATAACAACAACCAAGTTCAACACCTTTTATAATGTTTCATAGTTTAAACTCAAGATTTTAATATAACTTAGAGGTGCATTATGATTGTGATCTTGAGAGCTTTGATCATAATAAGAAGTTAAGGCCAATTAAGAACCAAAAGAATAAGCCATCATAAGAATCTTGCACTCCTCACGGTCTACCCTCACGGTTGTGACCAAGAGGGTCACGATCGTGAGGGAGAGCCACATTACTATTCATAACCACCTGCACTGCTCACGAGCTGCCCTTATGGTCGTGACTGGGTTGCTCACGATCGTAAGGCTCCCTTCACGATCGTGAAGGGCTAAAATCCCTTTTTACAAAACTTCTATCAAGCATAGACTTAGAGTATAATACTCATATATCAAATATAACCAAGATTACCCCAAAATGCACTACTTCCAAGGTTTATAGGCTAGAAATATATCAAAATATCTCAAGCAGAAGTCTAAATATATGAATTTGTAATCATCAACCCCAAACACTCTCTTATATCAAACATATACTAATCATATACAGAAAATATGCATATCTCACAATTAGTGGAAGCTATCCGCCTGACTCATTCTCCACTATCATACATATATCTCACATTTTCACACATTCTTTCAAAATTCATATATGTGTACATCATTCATATTTCAATAGCCATATTCATATTTGCATATAATTAAGGTCAACACTTATTTAACTCATCAAATATAACAATCATATAACTTATTCAACTAACCAAAATAACATACATATAACATAATTACAATTATAATATGAAAGAGAAACCAATTATATATATATATATATATATATATATATATATATATTATATTAGTAACTACTTACCGAAAATACTTTCCAACCTTTAATAAGTATGAGTTTCTCTAGTTGATTATATCTTCCGTGTCCTTTGTAACTTCTACATATAACCATGCATTAAAAACACATACAATTTATCACTCTTGCACTTTAACTCAATTAGTACAATTTATCACCTCAATTTGATACGCTCTAAAATAATGCACACAAATCCTTTGGCTCCCATTTTATTATAGAAGCTAAAACTATTAGTCTATTTTAATTTCCAATTGGAATTACACAATTTGGATGTATATATAATAAATTATGAATTTTTGAACACTAACAGGTTATACAGGTAATTAGAGTGAGTAACAAAATATCGACCCTTATAGAGGCAGATTCAGCTCCATATCAAATATAGGAGTTCTAGAGAGTCCTTATAATTTTTATATTATCAAACTTTGATTAATTTGGAGTTCCACAACTCAAGATATGACAAAAACTCTAAGACTAAAAGATTTAGAAAAAGAGCATGAATTTTACAATTAACAAAACTTAATTTCAATTAATCAAAGTGCAAGCATGGACTTACCAATTTCAATCTTCAAGCTCTCTACATGTTCCTAGGGTTCTCAAATAATCAATTATCAATTTTCTTTAAACCCTCTCAAGAATCCCATGCCTTCGTCTATTTAAGTTTCCTACCTAATCAATTCCTTACAACTTCCCATACACATCACCATACACATGTGCATACACACACACCACACACATGCACCCACATATCACTATACACATGCACACCCATATCACCATACACATGGCTAAAATTCAAGAAGCTTTTAGATTAAAATATCACTAAAATATCCACTTCACTCCTTAATGAGGTGTGGATATTGCACATTGACCCCTAAGCTTTCAATTGTGTCAATCTAATCCAATTTTTCTTACAATTAGGTCCTCATCCATAATTCATAAACACACCTAATCTTAAATTAATTCCACCCTTAATTCTATATGAAATGTAATGCATCATGAAAGAATGTGTGCCTTAGGAAGTGGGTGTTACATTTCTCCCCTCTTTAAAGAAAATTTCATCCTCGAATTTGATAACTTGCTTATTCTTCAATGTATCTTATACAAAATTCCCTTTGCTAAAATGCATAAGCTCTCATTATCTTTTGGTATTAGAATTGTTCTTTCCAATTGCTCATCTTGGAGACATACTAGGTAAAGTACTTTATGCAATCACACTATTTACACTATCATGCTACCAAATATATGTAGCAACCTACTCTCAAAATCCATCATTATCCTTTCCTATTTTTATTTCGGGATCGTTAATAGCTGTAACTTTCTTGCAGGACTTGATATTCCACTTTCATGTAATAAACTTTTCATATTTTCTTCATTATTGGCCACTAATAGGGAGGTTTTAGATCCCAATATATCTTTGTGGTCTCGACTCAATTCTTCTTGGATAAAAATATACTTCAAACTTTTTATTTCAATGATTATTGAAAATAGTTTCCCGTACAACTGATACTTCTACATCTTTAATGCTTGAACAATAGTAGCTAACTCTAGTTCAGATGTCAGATAATTCACCTCTTGAAATTATAATTTTCCAGATGTATAAGCTATTATTTTTCCATTTTTCATTAACATATAACCCAACTCTTGTATTGAGGCTTCAATATAAACCACAATGCCTTCATTTCCAGTTGATAATGCAAGTAGAAGAGCAATAGTATATGCTTCTTCTAACTTCCTAAAACTTTATGGACAAACTTTAGTTTATTTGCTTTATAATTATGTGCTAAGAAAATATTTTTTGCCATTCAAATCTCATATTTGCTAAATTTAACATACAATTATTTTTTTTTCACATTATCTGCAAAGCTGTTCAGAAATATTTTTCATATTCTTCTCTGCTTGATAAATAAATGAAAGTATTATTCATAAAAAAAATCATAACCGATTCAGATACTATCGAAGGGTCTTGTTCATTAATGATATAGACACAATTGGTGTACCAATCAATTCAAATGACATAATTAGAAATTTATACCATCAATTTCTAGTTTTGACTACTATTTTGGAAATAAAATATTCTATCACTCAAAGTTGCCAATATCTCAGTCTCAAGTCTATCTTCAAAAATACTATAGCATCTCTCAATTAATCAAGCAACCCTTCATTTCTTAATTATAAATAATTATTCTTCATTAAGATACTGTTCAATTGCCTGTAATTATTACCTAACCTCATACTACCATCCTTTTTTTTATAGGCTGATTTGATGCCCCTCATGATGAATTATTCGATCTAACAATCTGTCTTTTTTTTTCTAGTTCCATTAATGTATACAAAGTAATCAATATTGATACAACCTTTGGAATAATTCTATTTCAAATCTACTCTTCAATGCAGAAGTAATTCTAGTATTTCATCTAGAAACACATTAGAAAATTCTCTTATTATCTTGAACTAATCTTCTTTGATTCCTCAATATTGGCTAAATAAGTTCCATGCCCATCTCAGACCATATGAAAAGCAATTATAGTTAAAATCAAATAAACACGCATAATTTTCATTTACCCACCATTGCTATCTTTCTTTATCTCGAATTATCTATAGCTACCTCTATTGCATAACAATTCATAATGTTGTGATATTTTAGAATCCAATTTGTCCGTAATTTAACATTAATCTTTCCTAATTTATAATCATTAAATCCACTTATAAAATTATATCGTCCACTATTTTGAAACATGATCTCATCACTAGGTTCACAATCACAACATCCCAATAGATATAGAATATATATATACCATGTATATTTAATGCAAATTTATATAAATGATCATGTGAATCCAGAGTTTGGATATCATAAATGCATCATGAACAAATAATATAAATGTACCCGTATTTTCATCTTATGTGGCAAAAGCTTATGACTAAGTGATAGCATATTCTCTTTCTTGATTATGAGGTTAATTATCAGGTTTAGCTTATGTCAAAGTATCGGGTCCCTTTTTCTTACTATTCTAGCCTCTACCCAAATTAACACTGACTTGATACATTTTCTTTCTTGTACAACTTTGTTCAATTAGTTGAGATCTTCTAACAGTTTTCTTTAATAGACAATCTCTGAAGAAATACCCCGACTCACTACAATAGTAGCATACATTAGGTCTGGGACTGTAACATTTTCCTAGAAGGATTCTACCATAACTATTATATATTGAAGTTGATGCACTGCTCAAAAATTTATTGGTACTTTTTTGACTGTTAAGTCTTCTAAATTCTCTATTATATATTTTTCCCATTGATTAACTAAACTGTCTTACTTCACACCTTTTAAAACCACTTTGTTGAGAATCAGAACCATTGGAGAATGGACTACCACTGATTTGAGTTGAAATAGTGAGCCCACTAATAGTTTTCTTCTTTTTAGCTTCTAGAGCTTTCCCTTCCTTTATAGTTTCTTTATTATGCAATGCAGTTTCCACTG
The DNA here is from genome assembly GCA_949673435.1 of Macaranga tanarius. Classification (NCBI taxonomy): domain Eukaryota; kingdom Viridiplantae; phylum Streptophyta; class Magnoliopsida; order Malpighiales; family Euphorbiaceae; genus Macaranga; species Macaranga tanarius. The sequence goes on along the minus strand of CATIWO010111392.1, from coordinate 8,057 downwards.
AATCTCCGTAAGTTGGTGGTTTGGTTATCATTCTCTCACTCTAATATCTAAATTCAATCCTTTCTCAAGTCTTCTTTGCTTTAATTCATAAGTTGTTACCTCTTCAGGAATATACTTCGATAATCTCTCAAATTGTGCCTTATAATCAGCTATAGATAAATCATTTCGCCTCAACTCTAAGAATTCAATCTTCTTTCTATCTATATATATATCGAAAATATATTTCTCTATAAATACTTTTAAAAAGTATATCAAAGTCATGGTCATCAGTACATTTTCACTTCCCGGTATTATCTTCCACAAGCCTAGAGCATCTTGTTCAAATAATGACACCGTATAACTAATTCTCTTTGCATCAGTACAATAAATTTAATCTAAAATTCTTTTCATATTTTGTAACCATTCCTCTACTATGGTGGGATCACTAACACCCGTGAAAACCTTTGCACGCTCTCTTATCTTTTTATAGTTTCCATCTACAGTGCTATCTACTTGCTTTTGACTCATTATTCTCATCATTTGATCAAATCTCAAAATATAAGAGTATGCAACTTATGGAGGGTAGTAAATGAAAAATTATTCAAGCTCATGTAGTGCATGTGTATGTATTTGTCTATAAATTAACTCTAGTGATTCATTTGGGCCAGTGCTAAGTGCATTATATACTTCTATCTTGACTCATTTCAACCCATATCAACTATATGCAACTCTTGATTCATGTATGACATACCATGAATGCATTATATTCTCATACCCAATGGAATCTAATCTCTGCTCTGATACCACTAAATGTCACACCCCTAACAGACACTTAAACATGTGGCACAATTAAAATTTTTGCAAATAGAACACATGTTTCACTATTAACATTGAAGGCCTTGTCATTACATTATAACATTCTACAAGTATGCTTTCTCACAATAGAACTTCTTAATACATATTAAGAAGTTTGAGTACAAACATCATGCATAAATGATAGCAATATCTAATTATGCATACACCAGACTCATAACTGACCCACCTAGTATCTCTATTGCATACAGACATCGACTCAACTATCGCTTATCCTGAAAAATATAGATGCAAAGGGGTGAGCTTGCTACTCAGTAAGTAATCACTAATATAGATACATATATTAGCTTCTCAAGAACTAATTATGCTAAGCATTAAACTCACGAATATATCAAGGGATTAATAAGTAAAGATAGACATGTCAAACCCTTTTTACTTTCTTAAATAACAATAACCAAGTTTAACACCTTTAATAATGTTTCATAGTCTAAACTCAAGCTTTTAATATAACTTAGAGGTGCATTATGATTGTGAGCTTGAGAGCTTTGATCGTAATAAGAAGTTAAGGCCAATTAAGAACCAAAAGAATAAGCTATCACAAGAATCTTTCACACTCCTCACGGTCTGTCCTCAAGATCATGACCAAGAGGGTCACAATTATAAGCATCTCCTCATGATCGTGAGGGAGAGCCACATTACTGTTCATAACCACCTGTACTGCTCACGAGCTACCCTTATAGTCATGACTGGGTTGCTCACGATTATGATGCTCCTTTCACGATCGTGAAGGGCTAAAATCCCTTCATACAAAACTTCTATCAAGCATAAACTTAGGTTATAATGCTCGTACATCAAGGATAACTAAAATTAACCCAAAATGCACTACTTTCAAAGTTTATAGGCTAGAAATATATTAAAATATCTCAAGCACAAGTCTAAATATATGCATTTTCAATCATCAATCCCAAACACTCTCTTATATCAAACATATACCAATCATATACAGAAAATATACTGAACATATACAAAAAGTATACTGAAAATACACATAAAGTATACAAAATTTAGCTTATAATTATGACATACTTTATGTATATCAATTCCCTTAATCCACGACTATGTATACACATTCAATTCACATAACCGAAAGAATGTATAATCACATATGCACTTGCAACCAGCTCACAAATTATTAATTCAAGTGTGAGAGTGTAAATATAATCAACAACCAAGGATGCTCACATTACATGATCTAACATTTCAATATTTTGTTTAATAGCTGCATTCATCTCATCAATAGAAGATAACATCTCATAAAGATTCACATAAAAGTCAGAACTCAAGCATTCATATCTCAACCTCATTATTTGGTATCCGGCCAGAACCATTGTCACATAATTGCCTCACACTTAGCCAATTTTGGCTTATTTCTTATAATCACAATTTTCACATGTGGCCACATATTGAGACTATCCACCCAGCTCAGTCTCAGATCTCACCCTCACACATTAATTTTGGGTAGCTACCGACCGTTTCAGCTTTCCTATATCTCACAACCATAAATTTTCACATGTGGCCACTATTGAGACTATCTGCCCAGCTCAGTCTTAGATCTCACTTTTACACATCAATTATGGGTAGCTATCTGCCCGGCTCAGTCTCCACTATCACACATATATCTCACATTTCCACTTATTCTTTCAAAATTCACTTATGTGTACATCATTCACATTCCAATAGCTATACTCACATTCGCACACATTTAATCACAAGTCTCAAAATTAATACATCTCATAATACATATATAAATCCCACAGGATGTGCAATCATTAATCAACTTTTATCATACCATAGTATTAACTACAATTCATAGTACAACCCCAGAATTATAATTCATCCATCGCACTTAATTCTTTATCATAACAATAACTCAGTTACTCACCCATACTTATTAAACTCATAAATCACTTCCACTCTCATTACGATTTTATATCAATCACACATATAGACTATCATTGATATAACCAATACAATATTAATCCACATCACATCCATTCAATATATCTCATAATACTTAATACTCCCATACAAGACTCAATCGTTACAAAACCTATTCCTTTCTTAACAACATTAATTTCTCATTGCATATAATTAAGGTCACCACTCAATTAACTCATCAAATATAATAATCATATAACTTATTCAATTAACCAAAATAACATACATATAACATTACAACTATAATATGAAAGAGAAACCAATTATATATATATATATATATTAGTAACTACTTACCGAAAATATTTTCTAACCTTTAATAAGTATGATTTTCTCTAGTTGATTATATCTTTCTTGTCTCTTATAACTCCTACACATAACCATGTATCAAAAATACATACAATTCATCACTCTTGCACTTTAACTCAATTAGTGCAATTTATCACCTCAATTTGATAGGCTCTAAAATCATGCACATAAATTCTTTGGCTCCTATTATATTATAGAAGCTAGGATTATGAGTCTATTTTAATTCCCAATTATAATTACTTAATTTGAATGTATATATAATAAATTATGAATTTTTGAACACTAACAGGTCATACAGGTAATTAGAGTGAGCACAAAAAATATCGAGCTTTGTTAGACCCTCATAGAGGCAGATTCAGCTCAAAATCAAAACATAAGAGTTGTAGAGGACTCTTTATAGTTTTCAGAGCATCAAACTTTGATTAATTTGGAGTTCTAAAACATAATATATGATAAAAACTCTAAGACTATAAAATTCAGAAATAGAGTATGAATTTCACAATTAACAAAACTTAACTTTAGTTAATCAAAATGCAAGCATGGACTTACCAATTTCAATCTTCAAGCTCTCTACATGTTCCTAGGGTTCTCAAAACCCTTGCCAAATAATATAATTAATTATCAATTTTCTTTAGACCCTCTCAAGAATCCCATGCCTTCTTCTATATAAAGTTTACTACCCAATTAATTCCTTACACCTTCCCACACACATCACCATACATATGTGCACACACACACACACCACACATATGCACCCACACATCACTATACATATGCACACCCATATCACCATACACATGGCTAAATTTCAAGAATCTTTTAGATTAAAATATCACTAAAATATATACTTCACTCTTTAATGAGGTGTGGATATTGCACATTGACCCCCTAAGCTTTTAATTATGCAATCTAATCCAATTTTTCTTACAATTAAGTCTGTATCCATAATTCATCAATATACCTAATCTTAAATTAATTCCACCCTCAATTCTATATGAAATGTAATGCATCATGAAAGAATATGTGCCTTAGGATGCGGGTGTTACACATGCAACTAATTAATCTTCTTACCTTTTGTAAAAATTGATAACATAAGACCCACAAAACCCACTTTCCATCATACTTGATAATAATAGGCTCACAGGTCCTAATTTCACATATTGGCTAAGGAATCTAAAAGTTATTTTAGCTTCTAAAAAGATACTCTCTGTGATAGAACAAAACCTTCCCAGACCCCTTCCCGAAAATACTTCCTAAGAGGAGCATGATACTCTTGAGAAATGTAAGGATGATGATATGCAAGCATGTAGCATCATGTGGGTTTCTATGAGCACCAAAATTCATCGAAAACATGAGAAGTACATAAATACAAAGGAAATCCTACTACACCTTCAAGAGTTATTTGGTGAGCACAGTAGGATTGCCAAACATAAGATATCTAAGTGGTTGTTCCATGCTAAGATGAGAGAGGTAGAGGATGTTGGAGCCCATGTAAACTCTATGATTAGACTTATGGAGGAGCTAGAGAGTCTAGACTTTATAATAGACTTCCACCTCTAAGTGGACTTGATCCTTCAATCCCTTCCCGAATCTTTTAGAAAAACCATCACCAACTTCCATATGAACAAGATTGAGTGCACTCTTACGGAGCTCATGAATATGCTCGTGATGACCCAAAAGGCCATTCAAGGGAGCAAAGGGAAGGACGTTACTCTTATTACTTCTTCTAGTGGGACTAAGAAGAAATAAATAAAAAGAAGAAAGGTAAGGCAAGTGATGTCAAGCCCACAGGAGAGATAGCCAAGAATAGGGGTAAGGCCACTATGAGGGAAGACAAAGGCAAGAGAAAGTGTTTCCATTGCCAAGGTGAAAGGCATTATAAGAGAAACTATCCAAAGTACCTAGAGTCTTTCAAGACCAATGGAAAGGGAAAGGATGAAGAAGGTAAGACTTTCTCTAGTCTATATAATTCTAAATATTCTAAGAGCTCATCTAATGCATGGGTATTAGATACCGGTGCAAGTTCTCATATTTATTCATCCTTACAGGATCTAACAAATAAGAGAAGGTTGAGGCCTAATGAAGCGATTTTAAAGCTTAGGATTAGAGTAAGTGTTACAGCCAAGGCTATAGGATCTAATTCTATTGATTTGCATGATCATATTTTGTTATTAAATGATGTATTATATGTATGTAATGCCTTTAAAAATATTATCTCTATCTCTAGATTGACTAGTAGGGGTTATGAATTCCTTTTTAGTAGAGATGTATGTAAAATTTATTTTGGAAATAAATTAATTGGCATGGGTTGTGTGATACATGGTTTATATCATGTTGATAATATATCTAATAACATTGAGTCTCAACCTAATATAAATGCAATGTTAATTGAAAATGCTTATAACTCCAAATATCTATAGCACTTGAGATTATGTCATATTACAAAGGATAGGATCACAAAGTTGGAAAGGATGGGAATCTTGAGTAATCTTGAATCTATATCCAATCGGACTTGTGAGGCTTGTCTTCAAGGCAGGATGACCAGATCACCATTTGTTAGATAACTGGCAAGAACCAATGATATGTTGGAGATCATACATAGTGATATATGTAGGCCATTTAGTGAAATGGCTAGAGGTGGTTTCTACTACTTTATTACCTTTATAGATGATCTATCAATGTATGGGCATTTGTTTCTTATGAAGAACAAAAGTGAATCTTTTAAAAAGTTCAAGGAGTTCAAGGCCCAAGTAGAAAACCAAACTGAGAAAGTATTAAAACTCTTCTATCGGATCGAGGAGGTGAATACTTGAGTACCGAGTTTATTGAATTCCTTAAAGAATATGGCATTGTATCAAAATTCATGCCATCTGGAATACCACAGTTGAATGGTGTGTCCGAGAGGCGTAATCATACCCTATTAGATATGGTACATTCCATGATGAGCTACATCGATCTTTCCATATCTCTTTGGGGTTTCGCACTCCAAACAGCATCATACATCCTTAATCGAGTTCCATCCAAGTCCGTTCCTACCACACCATATGAGATATGGCATGGTAAGGCACCAAGTCTTAAACATGTTAAGATTTGGAGGTGCCCAACTTTTATCAAAAAGCTAAAACCGGACAAGTTGGATGCAACGTCGATCAAAGGAAGTTTTGTTGGATATCTTAAAGACAGTTTAGGGTATTGCTTTTTTCTTCCTACTGAACAAGTTATTGTTGTAAGCAAAGATGCCATATTTCTTGAGCAAGAGTTTCTTAAGGAAGATGGCAAAGGAAGGAAAATAATGTTAGATGAGGAGTTATCTAAAAAGGCTCAATAAATTGATTAAATGGACATTGATCAACCTTAGAAGCCTATTCCAATTGAGAATGTCATCACACAGACTCCTAGAAAATCTAGTAGGGTATCTCATCCTCTAGAGAGATACAATTTTCTCCATGATATGTAAGAGTTATATGTTCATGAAGAAAGCATTCATATTGATGATCCTACTACATATGAAGAAGCTTTATATGATAAAAATTCTTTAAGATGGCTTGAGGCAATGAGAACTGAAATATATTCCATGTATGTAAACTAAGTCTGGACACTTGTTGATCATCCTGAGGGTATTATACCTATTAGGTATAAATGGATCTTCAAGAGAAAGATTGGTGCAGACGGGAAGGAAGAGACCTATAAAACTAGGCTTGTAGCGAAAGGGTTTCACCAAAGGCAAGGGGTTGACTATGAGGAGACCTTCTCGCCAGTAGCTATGCTTAAATCTATTTAGATTCTTCTTACTATTATCGCACACTATGATTATGAGGTTTGGCAAATAGATGTTAATACCACCTTCCTTAATGATTATATTGAGGAAGACATTTTCATGGAGTAACCCAAGGGTTTTGAATTCGAGGAAAGTTTAAAAGTGTGCAAGCTTAATAGATCTATCTATGGTATAAAGCAAGCTTCAATGAGTTGGAATCATCACTTTAATGAGGCTATCCGTTATGATTTCATTAAGAACGAGGATAAGCCATGTGTTTACAAGAAGGTTAGTGGGAGCCAACTCACTTTTTTAGTCTTGTTTATTGATGACATACTTCTCATTGGGAATGATATCGGTATGATGACTTCTGTAAAAGTATAGTTGTATAAGACTTTCTCAATAAAAAACTTAGGAGAGGCTACCTATATTCTCGGGATTCGAGTCTATAGAGATAGATCAAAGAGAATAATAGGTTTATCTCAAAGTCTTTACTTGAAAAAGGTTTTGAAGAGGTTCAACATACTTAATTCCAAGAGAGGATTATTACTATTTAGGCATGATATCCACCTTTCCAAGATGATATCGCCTAAAATATCTGAGGAAATGGCAGAGATGGCTAAGGTTCCTTATGCTTTGGCTATAGGAAGCCTAATGTATGCTATGTTGTGTACTAGGCCGGACATTTCCTATGTTATTAGTGTGACTATCAGGTTTCAATCCAACTCAGGCTTGGAGCATTGGGTGGCAGTTAAGACTATCCTTAAGTACTTGAGAAGGACTAAAGATTTAGTCTTGACTTATGGAGGAGGTGACTTACAGCTTACAGGTTTCACAGATTCTGACTTTTAGTCAGATGTGGATGATAGAAAGTCTGTCTCTAGGTTTGTCTTTACATATAATGGAGGTGCAGTGAGCTGAAAGAGTTCCAAGTAAAGTATTACTGCTAATTCTATAATAGAGGCCGAGTACATAGCCGTATCGGATGCTGCTAAGGAAGCTGTTTAGATTCAGAAGTTGATAATTACATTTATTTAGTAATAATTAGGTTTATTTTAAGTATGATTAGTTTAGTTTTTAATTCATTTTTAGTTAAATAATTGCTTATTTTTAATAATAATTAATAAAGTTGAATAATAGGAAATATTAGGAAATATAGGTTAATTAGATTAATATTTAGGTATAATTAATATAAATTAGG
>CATIWO010111370.1:0-16861 GCA_949673435.1 Macaranga tanarius | reverse complement strand
AAAAAGTAGCACTCTTGAAATCAAAACTGTGTTTACAAGACTTTTAAATCTGTGCTTTGTTTTAAGGCTTCCGCATTTTAGTCTCAGTTGTTCAAATCAGTTTTAGTTTTTGAAATTAGTTTGAAAAGCTCAATTCACCCCCCCTCTTGAGCAGCCTAGCGGACCTAACAATAGCCATGTAAGGTGTCAAAATTTCAACCCGAATTAATGCACCAATTCGGTGTTGTATATTTTGACTTTTTAAAAAAAAAAACTTTGTGGGCTACATTAGGAGGGATCCACAACAGGAGAGTGGTTCTGATATAACATCATAAGACAATTTAATGATATTAACTGGCTAAAATTAGCTAGTAAAGGGTATCATGAGGTTTTCCAACACTACTTTGGATTTGTAAAATTATATATACATGCTATAATATAAATATAATTAACAAATAAAATTAGAAAAAATTGCATTCATTTCATATATCATAATTGAAATCTTTTTTTTTTTTTCTTTTTACATCTGATATTTCTGACATTCAGTAGTCACATAATGTTAAACTATTCAAAATTTAAATTCACTTGCCGTTTAAACTAAATAAATTGATATTATTGGTTTGAAATTCATTATGAGATAAGACCATTATAAAATTTATGCTTAGACTAAATGATACAAATTTTTTAACTTCCAAAATAGTTAAGAATTGACGGACGAAGTTTCCTATTGCTTTTTTTCGATTATTTTTTATCTATAAATTTATAAAAGAAGTTTCTGAACTGCTAGACTAGCCCAAAAATACAAAACTCAAAGTGTGCTGTAAAGAGAGATGCTGGGCCCTCAACTTAAATTAAGCCTACCGAAACCAAAGCCATTAGTCATCTTTTCTTCACTATTTAGCTAGTTTGGAAGCTGCTGTGCTTGCGACTTCCCCTCCGGTGATTTGCTTACTCGCTCACTGACATCCACCACTGAAATGGCCGACGGTACTCTCTTCTCTCTTTTCTTTTTCCAGCTTCAGATCTCACTGCTTCTACAAATCTAAATTAGTAATCTTTTTCATTTTTTTTAATATGTATATATGTAGATTCAGCTTCATCATCTTTCCTCTCCGACAAATCTTCCAAGATCTTCGTAGCAGGCCACCGTGGGCTCGTCGGCTCTGCTATAGTCCGCAAACTCCACTCCTTTGGCTTCACCAACCTCCTCCTCCGCACCCACGCCGAGCTCGACCTCACCCGCCAATCCGACGTCGAATCTTTCTTCGCCGCCGAAAGGCCTCAATTTGTGATCTTGGCAGCAGCTAAAGTTGGTGGCATCCATGCTAACAACAGCTATCCAGCTGATTTCATTGCCATCAATCTCCAGATCCAAACCAATGTGATAGACTCCTCTTATCGCCATGGTGTTAAAAAATTACTCTTTCTTGGTTCTTCTTGCATTTATCCTAAGTTAGCTCCTCAGCCTATCCCTGAAAATGCTTTGCTTACTGGCCCTTTAGAGCCCACCAATGAGTGGTACGCTGTTGCCAAGATTTCTGGTATCAAAATGTGCCAAGCTTATAGAATTCAATACAGTTGGGATGCTATTTCTGGGATGCCCACTAATCTATATGGCCCTAATGATAACTTCCATCCTGAAAATTCTCATGTTCTTCCTGCTCTGATGAGGAGGTTTCATGAGGCCAAAGTCAATGGCGCCAAGGAGGTCGTGGTTTGGGGGACTGGGAGTCCTTTGAGGGAGTTTCTACATGTTGATGATTTGGCTGATGCTGTTGTGTTCTTGATGGAGAAGTATAGTGGGATCGAGCATGTCAATGTTGGGAGTGGAAAAGAGGTGACAATTAAGGAATTGGCTGAGCAAATGAGGGAGGTGGTGGGTTTTGAAGGGCAGCTTGTTTGGGATAGTTCTAAGCCAGATGGTACTCCAAGAAAGCTTATGGATAGTTCTAAGCTTTTGGGCTTAGGTTGGACTCCAAAGGTATCTCTTAAGGATGGTCTTGTTGATACCTACAAGTGGTACTTGGACAATGTCATCAAGCAATGATGCACACAGGTGATGATTGTATGTGTTTTATATTGGAGATTTTGGCAATTGTCTTGTTTATTGCGTTTGCAGCTATTGATCTGAGACATTGCCCTTGCAGTAATAATAAATTTTCACATTCATTCCGATTGTAAAATGAGCATATTTATCTAACCTTACCAGAATTTATGTGCTCTTATGTTTATCAATATTTGATTTGAATGGAAGAGTTTTTGCTATCTTTTTATTCGCATAATTTCCTGGCGAATGCTTGATTGTATATGTTGTCAAGGAAAAGATCCGGCAAAATAAATACAGCAGCCACAACAGACTGCGGTGACTCGAACATGGTTAAACCTTTCTAATAAGTGCTGAAAGATGTAAACAGGGGCAAAAACCTAGCCAAATGGAGATGCTCACGACAAAAGTTCTTCAGCTTCAGCAGCTGTCACCGTGGAACAATCAATCAAAACAATATATATATAAAGGGCATCCGAGAGAGAAGGTTTCAACAGACAAAAAGCCTTCATGAACTCACTCCATCCAACATTCAATGCAAATAGACTTGTAATCCATTAAATGGTTACCATACATTATACAAGCCGTTATACAATCTCAGATAGAAAAATTCAGAAAATTTCTGTAAAAAAAACTTGAGCATACGTTCTCTAATAGCAAAATGAATTAGAAATAAAGCATAAGTCTGATGGTTCAAAATTGGGCGATCAGATTGTCATCTGTCCAGGCATTTCAGATAAGACTGCAACCGACATGGAGCAGAAAGAGGAGCATTTGGCTGGCTCGTCTAAAATGAATCCTTCAGTTGCTCAAGAACATTTTTGTGTGATATAATTACTCATCACCCCATGTTGATGGTCCACCCATTCCAACTTCAACTGCTGCAGGCAACTGGACTGTTGAATTCACTCCATGGTTTTTAGTTTTCTTTTTCTTTGTGGAGATGGTGACTACGCCTGCCATCAGATTTTTGTTTTTTCCAGCTTTATCTAACATTTTCTTTTCACCACCAAACTCCGAGCTTTCCACAGCACTAACAGCAAAAAGGTCAGCAAATGATGCATCCCCATTGTCAAATATATCAAGCTCACCTTGTTCCTCCCTTGATTTTTTACTCTTGGATCTCTTTTCAACCACATTATTTTCATTATCATGGACTTGAACATCCTTCAAGAATTCTTCCTTCATTCTCTTCCTTCTCTGCTTCACGTTCTCCTCCACACCTAGATTATTACTATCACCTTGCTCCTGTAATTTTTTCCTCTTTAGCTTCTTTTCAACCATAATATCATCCCTTTCATAGTCTGGAACATCTTCCTTCCTTGACAGTTTGTCCTTGGCTTTCTTGTTTTTCTTCTTTAGGCCCTTCTCTATTTTAGCATCAGATAGTGCATTTTCTCTCACAGAATCCTTTTGCTTTTCCTTGGGAACTGCAAACTCATTAGCAGGAATTGGGGAAAAACCATCAACTCTGGCACTGACTCCCTTTTTGGTGCCTCTATCTAATGGTCTAGCATTGAAGATATGCAAGTTGGGCATTAATTTTAGAACCTGCAATAACAACATTTGAAACAATAAAGTGAACAATGCAAAGCTAGATAGATACCAAAAACTGAAACATGAAAAACAGTATCACCTTGTTGGATAATTTGTCCATTTCAGTGATATGGTTTCCTTGTAGATTGAGGTTTTTAAGATCAACTAAGGAATTTAGCACCTGCAATTTCATTATGCACCAGTATATGCAGTCACAACTACAGCTAACATTTAAAATCAAAGTAGAAATAAGGAAAAAAGATTTCCATATTCCTTACCTTCACATCTGAACATGTTGTAATCACATTATTTCCCAAGTCCAAATTCTGGAGTTTCTTATTGTAAGCCAACTCAGCTGGAAGAGTCTAAGCATGCAGAGATAGAATAATCAAGTTAGACAAGCAAAATAAATCTTGGAAGAGAAGAAAAAAAAGAAGGGAAAATATTGATGAAGAACAAAGAAAGAGACATGATATAAGTTATGATGCAATAACATCCACTTTGACAGGACAGAATTCCATGAAAATACAGTCACTAAGAGTAATATCTACCTTAATTTCATTATGAGCAAGTCGAAGCTCTTTCAATTCAATGCAGGACTTAAGAGACGAGCCAATGTTTTGAAGTTGGCAATTGGAGAGAGAAAGCTGAAAAATACAACGGTTTAAAAGCCTTGGCAACTATCAGATTTCATAGCAAAAGAAAATAAATATCTCCAACAAAAACAAACTGCTTACCTTTGTGAGAGACTTCACCTTGACCAATGATTCACCAATTTCACGGATAGGATTTCTGGAAAGAACTACAACAGAATTGCAAAAAGCCAAAGAGCACAGTTCAATTTCTGGAGATCAAACGCTAAGAGATCTATTCTAGACTACGATCAGTTTTGATGATTATTTAACAAAACATCTATTGTGGAATATTCAGGAGCTAAACATCACATCATTCTGAAAAGGGCTGAAGATGTTAAAAAACTTCATTACTTTTTGTGAGGCCATAAATATACCATATAGCAAAAAGAGTGTATAGTTCTTTATAGAGGATGGAGTAGACCAAAGACATCTAGTTGTAGAAATCACTTAGATAAACGTCAAGACAATTAATGTAAAAAAACAGTGGGAAAAGTAAACCATAAAACTAAAAGATATAGATTTTGATGCACATGAACAGATGAAAACGTGCGGCAAAGACACACAGGCAATTAAAAGAAGTAGATATGAGAGAGATTGATATAAAGTTATGAAGTGATACCAAGAGTATTCAAGTCTTTAAGTTGATCCAGCTTGCAAATGGAAACAATCTCATTGTCTGGAAAGCAGAAGAAAGGTATTTTAGATCACAAGTCCATTATAAATAATAAAACCTTAAAAACGAATGGAAAAACAAGTATCGTAACAATAGAAAGCTCACCGTTCAGAATCAAAGCACGCAAACTGACAAGGGACCTGACTTCATCCATAGATTTAAGCTTATTTTTGCCAGCATTGAACACCTGATTAAAAAAAAAAAAAAAATTGGGGTTGCTTAAAATTTTAGTTAGAAGAGGAATTAGTAAGAAAGATTGAAACTTGAGAAGTGGGAGTGTGAGGTTACAGTAAGCTTAGTGAGAGATTCGATTCCTTTCAAGCTGAGCAATTTGTTTTGAACAAGTGATAACCACTTCAAGTTGGCGCAAGACTTCAATCCATCGAGAGAAGTGAGAGTGTTAAAGGCGAGGTCCAGTTTCTCCAAGTTGGTAAATTGGGTTAAGCAACACACCTGCACAAATATCAATCAAAATATACCATTACAACATAACACAACAGAATAATAGCAAAGCAGCAGCAGCAGCAGCGGCATGTGAATCGTACGTCGGAGAGAGCTTTGTGAGTGAGGGAGAGAGAGGTAATGGAGTTAGGGTGGTCGCCGCTCTGTTTACCCTTCAAAACCTCATCCGTGCTCAGCCGACCCATCATATTCATGCCTCTCCACCCGTTTTGTTATCTTTCTTTCCAACCTAACCGGTTCAGGCGTTTAAAACGGCGAGCAAATAAACTGTATGTAGTTTTGGTTTTGGACATAAAACAAACAAACTGGTCCTTATAAAAATATTGCAACTTTACAGTTGGTGAACGCATGGATGGAATGTTGTTGGGCTTGATTTTGTAGCATCTTTTTGTTGTTGCATGCGAGTTTTGTACCTCAATAATATTAACATTAGGATTAACATGTGGTTAATGATTATCCATTAATGTCTCTCGCATGCTTTTTTTTCCTCTTGAATTCATTTTATGTAATCTTGCAATGCACAGTCATACGTCCATATAAAATCAAAGAAAATTGTACAATGTCTTAAATTCATCAATTCCAATTTTACTAAATATTGTCGGATTAAAAAAAGTCACATCCACTTCTACATTTGTTTTTCTAGTTTTAATCTGCATCTGCCTCCTTCAACCCAAAAATCCACCTTGGCCACACTTTATGCACGCAGCAAGGCATCTCCATCAGACGCAAAATTGCCACTTCCATTACAAGTGCTCCCAAACCCAAATATCCAAGAAAAGAAAAATAAAAATTAGCTCCTCTTAATCATGAAATGTACTTTTCCTGCTGCTCTTGAAGAACCTTTGCTGAAGACTTGGCATCCAAATACAATGCGCTCACTTCATCGAGATCCACCTACACATCATGCCAGCACAAAAACAACAAAGAACCTTTACATGTGTAACAGCACAACACTTCTCAAAGGTATATTTGCTCAAACACAATTTGCTGCTCATTTATTCATACAAATATCACCTTGCAAATGTTGTCCCGGCCATTCATTTTCGCCACAATGCTGGCAGGCGATAACAGCTGAACTGCATGCCTGAGGCACAAAAAGGGCTCAAAAAAAGCTCATTATTCTTGACACAGTAAATAGAACTTACTTGCAGCACAGCATAACTTATAAATTTAATCCAAACCTTAAGGATGAGCGTTGGCCGGTCTCTCCAAGAAATGCCAAACTTTCTTCATCTACAATCAGTTCCTCCACCTGTGCACGAATTGCTAAAATCTGACCACATAACAACAATCCATCAATCGGTTGCATTTGATCAAATGCTCAAGAATTGTTAAGAAGTTCACTAGACAATACAAGAACAAGAGACATAAGGCAGAACCTGTATCATTTCAGCAGGACCATATATTTGTGTTCGTATAATCACCAAACGGTCTAACAAATCAACAGGTATGCCATGAGGACTGTTCATATCCGTCCCTCTACATCCAGCAAAACAACCATGTCAGAAATTAAAACATCATGACATAACATAAAGATGTATAAGCAATTGACAATTTCAACATAAAATGTGACACAGGTTAACAAAACATAAGCCTTCTCCGTTTAATATAACAGAAGTACGGAACTAGGTATTAATTATTGCAAATTTTCGTTCCTTAAAAATTACAAGTGGTCTATGATATTCAGTGCTCACAAGGAAATATGAAGGCAAAGTATAGACAGGAGGGAGAAATAAAATGCATATTATCATTCTAGTGATTAAAGACCACAAGCATATACACCTTAGATAATTTAGCGTGCAGTCACTTGCTGGTTCTCAAATTTAGAACCACTGACAAAATTCGAAGAATTTTATCCATCAAGAATATTCTATGATTCAAAAGATTGGTCCCACTAGCAGAATTTCCAACAAGTGAATAAGTGAAACATCACATCATGCATGAACATTCTTCATACCTCACGTTACATATTCCTCTATTAGTGGCAAATATTACTATTGGAGACAATGAACTCTCCAAAGCACGGTTTAAATACGAAAAGCACTCCATGTCCAGCATATGTACCTGCAAATTGTGATTTAGAAAAATGCAAAACAAAAATGCAAAAGAATGACATGGAAATGGCATAACAGAGAAAAGAACCTCATCAATGAAAAGAACACCAGGCACAAGTTCTGCAACGCCTTCATCAATATATCGATTAACAACCTGCCATCAGCAGAACTTTTAACACCTCCTTTTATAATTAGAAGTTCTATTTGGAACACACTACAGCCTGCTTCAGTGAAATTAATTTGGATCATGGCAACCAAATATAGAGGGCTTATCTATTATTAGATAAGAATTACTCTGTCACAGTCTAGAAACTTTACAGTTCGTCTCATGAATAACTTGTCAAATGAATTACAAGGAGTTTAATTAAAATTTGAAGAAACATATCTGATAGTTAATTCAGTGGCAAATCTTATGTTATGACTTCATTCCAGTAAACATTGTACATATATAAATATCTCTGCTACACCCAAAAGAGTAGTACCTTATTTATTTCCTGTCGCAGCTTGTCAGTAATTTCTGTTTTTCTGGGCTTCATCATTTGACCCATTAACGACAATATATCCTGCCCACCTTGAGGTCTTGCATTTGCAGCATCCAGATCATGTAGTGTTACATCCTGATGATGGGACATTAGAAGGTGAGAGCAATACAACTAACTGCAAGCTTGCCGTGAAAGCTAAGGTTAGACCTGCAAATGCAGGAAAAATGCGTTGCAAGCCAGAAAAGTTACAAGTTCACAAGTTTAGCAAACCTAAACAGCATCAAATCCCTAGCTATTTTAATTAGTGGTTGTGACCATCAAACTGCTTTAAGAAATAGGAAGTTATGATGCACATATTTGGCAGGAAGTGGTTAAGAACATAATTTTATGATTCTGAAATACTGAAATACACATGCCAGCTAAGTTCCTAACATTTAGAAGCCATCCTTTACAAAATAATGGTGGCCCTGTTTAGAAAACTGGGCCGATTAGCTTGGAAAGGGAATATGATTAACTTGAAAAGAGACACTAAAACAATTACAGCTAAAATGATAGAAAAAAATTAAAGAGAGTTTTTTATTATGTGTAAATATATGGAGCAAGATAACTCCAAAGCAAATTCACATAAATACCTTGAATAAATTTTATTAAGGAGCACAAAAACATCCACAACTAATAAAAGAAGTACCTGAACTATTTCTTTCTTTTTGTGAACTTCTCCCTTAGGAAGGGGGACATACTCTTCTGCTTCAAGGTCAAATTCTGTAGCAAAAGCATCACTTCTACCCACTCTTTTGACAGCTCCACTATTAGCTTCAACGTATATAACATCTCCGACTGCTACCTGTGGAATGCATTATAAAGGTATCAGAAGATACCAGATCATGAAAAAATGGTAAATAACACAAGAGTTGGAGAATGCAAGAACCCAAGAAAAGAAAGAGTAAGGAAAAAAAAAGTGCCCTTTCATGATTGGACAGCCAAAAGAGCATATAAGTTTTCCACATCATATAACTAATACTAAAAGACATTACCTTCTCCTTAATTAAGGCATCATATATAGTTGGGTCCAACTTTAGTTGCTTGGTTCCTTTGACAGTTTTTAGTCCAATAATTACATGACTAATACTTTTACCATAGCCACCAGTAACACTTTCAGTTTCTTCTGGTGAAAGTTCAGTAACCTGAAACAAGACAAGCAAAACAACATGAATATAGACCAACTTTAAATGTTCATGGGATGAAAAAATAATGGTATCAATCATTGACAGAGAAACACAGAAAATTTAACTTGCCTCTCCCTCGTAGACCTCTTTATTTTCTTTGATACGTAGACCAATCGCCCTTCGAAAATTTTCCATTAAAATTTCTGTTTTCTTCACTTCTGATGAGTATACTTCTGACCCAACCATTGGACAGAACGGAACCTGCAAATAAACAAGGTAGATATGTATGTTATGAACATGGAAGACAAATAACTATTGAAAATCAAAGCTGACAATCCAAAGATCTGAAATGCGTATAGGTTATATCAGATGCATATGAAACTTGTTAAAAAAAAAATCTGAGAGAAGCAAGAATGTCAATAGGTACCTTGCTCCCAAGTTCTTGGGATATTCCAAGGGCCAAAGCTGTCTTCCCAGTACCAGGAGGCCCAGCCAGTAAAAGAGCACGGCCAGCCATCTTTTTCTGCCTGATCATATCAACTACAAGACCAGCTGCTTCTCTTGCCTCAGTCTGACCCACAAAGCCAGCAGATAATGGTATGGCTT
This sequence comes from Macaranga tanarius, assembly GCA_949673435.1. NCBI lineage: Eukaryota > Viridiplantae > Streptophyta > Magnoliopsida > Malpighiales > Euphorbiaceae > Macaranga > Macaranga tanarius. The sequence goes on along the minus strand of CATIWO010111370.1, from coordinate 7,224 downwards.
TTCCACTTGGCTGGAAAGGAACATAAGTAGAATGAACCAGAATAGATTATTTATCAAACAGAATTGAAGCCAGGAAACAATGAATGCAATAACCAAATACACATCTACCACACTGATTACACATCTTGACCCCCTCCCCTCCTCTTTCTCTCCCTCTTTTCTCTCAGCAAACTCAAACGTCCTCCAATTTTATGCAGAAGCCAGTGAATTGTTAAATTACAATATTTCAAGTGCGCAAGTTTTTTTTTTTTTTGGATCTTTAAAGTACCAAAGGAGTTCGCCTGATATACGCATTAAAGGCTATTCAAGAGATTCATGAAACAAAAAGTGAGAGTTTTTTGCAACAAAATTTTAGTATAATAGAAATTAACATACATCAGCATTACTACTGAACATCCTTTTGAGGAAAGATGAACAAATAAACAGGCTTTCTCGTCACAACCCAGCAGAGAAGAGAAGGCAAATTCAACAAAAAGAGACACTTTAGAGAAGCACATTGACCAAACAAAGACAAGACGACTACTGATATCGACCAACTGGAAGAGGGATTCCTTTCTCATTCTCCCTTTCATGCACAACAGTACAAGCAACAATTTTTCTCTTTTCTTTTATAATTCATAGAATGATGCAACAATTTTTCTTTGGTTTTCCAACATCCCCCACAATGGCCTATTAAATTTTTAGCATTGTAAAGAAAGCGCATACATGGAAGCCGCCTACAACCTTATTATGGAACTTGTATAAGAAAGGTGAAAATGGTAAACCCTAATACAAAGGAAAGAGAGAGAGAAAAGATGGATACCTCAAGGCCGAGGCCTTTGATATGAGTATGAGTAGCGACTCTCTGTTTTTTAGCAGTTGATTGTACCTCTTCTATCTTCATCCTCTCCATCTGCTGCTCTCTGCTCCGTTTCAAAAGCTTCTAACTTTGAGGACCAAACGCTCTCGTTACTATTGTTCACACACAGACAAGAGGAGGGTTTAAGTTGGAATCCTCTACTTCTCTCACCCTAGTTTCACTTTATGCCCCTTTTTTCTTTGATTGCCACGTGTATTTTTATTTTATTTTATTTTTTAATCCATGCGCTGCGAAGGTCAATGGATGGATAAACCAAATCAATAACAGAGCTTCAGATATTTTCCTTATTTATTTCCTCTCCTTTGAGTCCACAGTTCTCGCAGGAACAGGCACAAAAGTTAGCTCAGAATTTGCTTAATGGATGCTCTCTCCAGCATTTGTTGCTTCTCCATTTCAACCAAGTCTTCTCCAAAGTCACCTCTTAGGAGGAACCCACCAAAAGCTGCAGTCTTTAGAGCTTCCGCTAATCCAGGTTTCGACTTCCCTTTCTCTTTTACACTGGGGATGGCAGAATTTGCCTTTAAAAGAGAAAAAGAACTTGTGGGCTATTGTTCATTTTGCTGGTTCTTGTCATGACATCTTTTGGTTTTGTTATCTTTGTTTTCCTAGTGAGGGAACTTGCAGAAGATGATGTTTTGAGAATGTTTCTCAAAGACAGGGTACTTAATGGAGATTTTATTTCCAAAGCTTCTGATATGTTTTGGCTGAAAGAGGTTATGGATTTAGCTGATTTTGATGCTGCTAAACTTGCTGACAGTCCTCAAGAAGCACAGCAGGTAACAATGCAGAAGAAGTAAACACAAACAAGTTTGGGTATTTACTTCAGAAGAATTTTCTTTATACCATTTCACCGCCGCTTATTTAGAAGCTAGCTCAGTGCCTGCTTTGCAATGTAGGAGGTCAAGAGCACACATCACACCTCCATCATTGCCTTTAAAAAGCCTGCTGCACTAAGCAAAGAGAAATTATCGGAATCTTATCTAATCAAATTGTCATTGGTTACAACAAAGTTAGGTTTGGATTACAGGAATCACATAATGAATTTTTCTCTTTCTGCCTCTTCTTGCTAAAGATTCCACCACCCTGGAAAATCTTGTGCCGTCATAGTAAAAAAATGCTTGTTTTATTTGTGGGAGAGCTGTTTCGATCCAGATGTTCATCTTCTAAGGCTATTTCATGTATGCAGATTATGGAAAGTGAAGATGATGGTGGGTTTTTAAAACTGACCAGAACCCAGGAGTGGATATTAGGCGAGGACTCTCCACCAATGAATAAGAAAACCATTGCTAAGGTCAGAGCTTTTGATCTTTGAGGACTAAAACTTCCAGTAAACTTTGCTGATCTGTGTACATCATAATGCAGGCTATGCAGAACGATAGTGACAGAAGGAAGAAGCTAAACTTTCTCAAATATGAAGCTGTATGATATTTTCCTTGGACTTAGCACGTTTAGTCATTGATGTTGCATCATTGCTTTATGGGACTAAACATTTCATCGTTTTACATTCACGGAATTGATAGTGGTGCTTGAGATTGTATGTTATATACCTGTGAAGAGCTGCCAGATGCTTTTCTGTTACATGTTGCCTGAAATGTGAAATGGAATTATGTCCCAGTAACCAATATAGCAATATGTTTTTCTGCCGAAGGGGCAATCCAACCACATATATATATATATATTTTCAGTTTTAAATTAATGAAAATTTCAATTCTTCAAGACTTCATCACAACATGTACTAAAAATAGCTTTTTTTTATACGTGTACTAGAATATGCTGATTCTTCGATTTTGTTCTTGCAGCTCAAAAGAGAACTGATGCTTTTATCAGTTGGCATTGGAACTGCATGTACTGGGTATTGTTTGATTACTTTATCAGTCCAGGTAAACTTTTCAATACAAAAAGAATCTCCAGCATCAAAACTTTAATAAGATAGATGATATTGGTTTGAAGGACTAGGTCTCAAAAATTATTTGTTATAAGGGGCTATAGTTCAAAAACTATGTTTTGAACGGTGATTGTGAGCTTCTATAACTAATCGGTCAGTCTCTGTCTCTTTGTTGATGATGGTGAGTGGAAAATATCTTGAATAATGCACAGCCATTAATCTTTCTCTGGGTGTTACATTCTCAAGTTCCTTGTTTTTTTTTTTTTTTTTTTTTTTGAAATTTCACTTTTGAGCTTAGGGCAGCTAAACAGTGTAGTTTCCTTTTATTTTTCAGAAATTTGGAACATCTTCTTTTAGTGCTAAAATAGACATTCACGCAACTGCATGAATAATTTCCCTACAGAAATCTGACATTATTAATTTTGCAGGCTGCTATCAGTTATGCAGTTGGTGTACTTTTCAGGTTAGTTGATTTGCCTCAAAACTAGCTGATATGTTGTGGGTTTAGGCTAAAAACATTTTTGAGCTTAGATCTTACTTTAGGGAGGAGAGAGGAAGTTTAATGAGTCACTTGTCACTATATACAACTGTTGGCACTTTGAAAATTTCACCAAGGATCTATGCTTGGCAAAGTTGGCACATTCCATTATCTTTACCTCAACAGAAAATATGATCATCCAAATGTTGTCTTTGAAGAAAATACAACTTAGATGTGTAAGGATGTTTATTTCTAGAGGTAGCTGGTTTTCATAGCTTTATTATCAATCGCATTCAAATGAAGTATAACCTTCTTGACTCGGAGAAGTCAATTATTTTCTCAATTAAAAGTTATTTGTCGATTAACTGGCTTTCCATCAAACTGAACTTAGTGATGGCACTTGTTATGCTATTTTGTTCACTTGTGGAAGAGGAGTAATGAGAATTGGTTTTCCTTTTGCCTATTCTAGTTATTTTCTTCCATCATGATTTTCACCTTCAGTGCAGTTGCCTGTATCTTCAACTCTTGTGCAAGCGTGCAGACAACCTATCAAAAGAAATGATTCCTCCAATTTTCATGAAAAGGAAGTCCAAGAAGTACTGCAAAAACTTCTGCCTGTTGTTATTTTCCAAGTTTAGTATACTCTTCTTTTTAGAAACTCATGTTTTACTTTTGGTTTTCCAGAATTGGGATAAGAAGTGAGGATCTTAGGGACTCGCTAGAGACAACAATTAAAGGAAGTGGTATGGCACTTTCATCTCCAAGGCTTGTGATACCAGCTACAATTTATGGATTGTGGCTTCTGTCCCATCATTACTTTGCCAATGATATTTTTGATTTCCAGGTAAACCTTTGAAGAAATTTCTTGTTCATTCCACTTGCATTGTTAATAGAAGGAATGATGAAGTATTCTCATTTAGCTCATATGACAGCAAGGGAAATCTTAACTTGGCAGTAGGTGTTAGTAGTAAGTTTAGTCGGATTGGAAAATGTAAGATATTTTCTCTGAAGCACCATATTGTTTTGTTAAACAGATTGTCCCAGCTATGTTTGGGATGTTCGTATACAAAGCTGCTGCTCTTGTTCAAGTCTATAGAGATAATGAAGACCTGCAATTTATCTTCCCAGAAAATGTGGAAGGTCCAAGCGACTGAGATGTGCATGAATTATGCGCCTCGCGGGAGGTGTTCAAATGCCGTGCTGCCTTTTCTCTTAAATCATTTGATAGCAGCATTAGATGCTTCTCACAGTCTTCTCATGTATGCCAAATTCAAGAAAATCTGAGCATAAAAACCAAGCTGGAGAGTGATTTGATGTAATCTGTAGTGTAGAGAAGATGCACACCATCTTATGTATGTGTGTGCGTGCGTCCATCCTTGTACACCAATCGTAACAAGAAGGCGGTTGCTGTAAAAAAATGTAAATGATATGATTATTTCACAAATTTTGTTGGTGATGAATAATGTGTAATCTAATAAAACAGCTAGTGTTTGATAATGTATGTGTATGTATGTGCATGGGAGACTTGTCCATTGATCATAGTGGTGTTTTTATTATTATTTTTTAGGGTTATTTGCAAAAAAATGCATATCCTTTCACACTTTTTGCAAATCTATCATATCCTTTTAATTTTGGCAATTTCAAGCATAGACTTTTTTAAATTTGCAATTTAATGCACCGGTAATCATTCCGGTGATTGCATGCTGACGTGTCAACCGGAAAGCTGCCAGATTGAACACGTCAGCTACACACATGGGGAAAAAATAAAAATAAAAACGCACCGTTTTTGTCTGTGAAGATGCGTTTTTTCTCTATAACCTATAACAAAATCCCTAAATCCTAATTTTGCTCATTCTAAATCCCTAAATCGGTAAAAGCAATTCCTAATCATTGCTTCTCGCTTTTTTGAAGATTATATGAAAATTATGGATTCCTTAAACAGTTATGAGAGCTCAAAATCTATAGGAAAACAAAGGAACAACGCTTATGAATCTTCATCAAGCTCACATGCATCGATCGACTGTAGCGTTCGTCGAAAACAATACAATCATAATCTTAGAGCTGATTTGTTCACTTCATGGACAAATGAGAACCCAGGAAGGCGATTTCATCGATGTCCTTTAAGAAAGGTAAGAACTATAATCTGCCATGCTGATTTGTTCACCATTCGAAAGATGATTTAAATTTTGAGTTTTTTTGTTGTTTCTATATGATTGTAACTGAAATATATATGAATTTGTTCATGGCAAGACTGATGACTACAACTTCTTTGAATGGGTTGATCCTTAAATTCCAAGTTATCAGAAGGGAGTGATGCTGCATTTATTAAATGAACTAGATAAATTATAAGAACAAATTAAGTTGAAGAATGAAATGCAAAAAGCGATGGTTGATAGATTGGAAGATTGTGAAGAGAGAATGAAGCAGAAGCAAGAGTTGGCTAAGAATGTGGAGGATATATATGCCATCAATTTGAAGTTAGAGAAGAAAGTTGATTATATTGATGGGGTTAAAGAAGAGCTTAAAGCTGAGAACAAAAAGATGAAAAATGTAGTTGCAGGTTTGCAGGCAATTGTTAGGCTATTGTTGATCTTGATAGTGATACTAATAGTAGTGTTGAGTTATATTATAGGGTTATGTAAATTTGTTGTTGGTTGGAAGAACCAAAAAATGCTGCCATCCCTTTAGATTAGGATTAATATGTGGAATATATGTAAAAGGTAGTTTATGTAGGATTGGAATCTGTAGTTGTGAAGGTAGTTTATGTAATGCAAAATTTATGGTAACAGCAAGCAGCAGAGCACTGTGATAGCAAGCATGGATATAGTAAATGCACAAGCTATATAACAGCAAGTAATAAAGCACTGTAACAGTAAGCAATGAAGCACTCTAACAGCAAGCAATAAGAAAAGCACAAAATAAGCTCATAAACTGCTAAATGAAGAACAAAATAAAGTCATAACATGAAGCTCATAAATATATAGTCTAACAAATATTAACAAAACAAAGTCAGAGTTGATGATCTACTTCTGAGCTGATAACATGGAGCTCATATTTCTGCCTGAATAAAAACTTATGAGCTTATACAATTCCAAAAATAAGCTCCCAACAATTGAGCTTACAATATGCCAAAAAACAATTAGCCTTTAATCTGCCAAAATTTTATATCAGCTCCTACACTAAAAAAGCCAAAAAATAATTAGCCCTTAATCTACCAAAATTTTAATTTGCTGCAGTACTCTCTTGAGTACTTGACCCAAGTCCACCACTTGCACTCCTAGTAGCAGTTGTTGACCCAACTCCACCACTTGCATTTCTAGTTAATGTTATTGACCCAACTGTTTTCCCACCTCTTGCATTCCTAGTAGCATTTGAAGAGGGATTTTGCAGAGCTGCCTTGCTTGTTGCCTTTGAACCAGAAACAAATTTCACTCTTTTAGAATCTAGCATTTGAAAAAATAAATTACTAATCACTGCAATAAACATGAAATAAAAACTAATTTGCCCATAACATCCTAAGTCAATGAAGAATACCTTCATAAAAATACTGCCAGTTCCTTCAAATATTCAGACACTATAACCTTGTCTCACCTGTTAAAATGAAAAGCAATATTTTCATTTTATATCCAACAACAAACACATTAAGGAGCACCTCTGGTACATGTAATGTCAATTTATAAAATAAATAAAGTACACATTATTCCATTCTTTTCCAATCACAAACATAAACACAAACACAAACACATTCAGGTGCCATTTAATTTTCAATCACAAACACATTAAGGTACACAGTATACCATTCTTGTCTCTTTCTGTATTGTATGATGTTCATCTCGGCTTAACGTTGATGATCTACTGCCTTTGAAGGCTACAGTTGAGGTGCCACCAACTGATGTATTTGTAGTTGGTGGCCTAATCTTTGGTGGTCTTCCCCTTCTAACCTGATGTAAAAAAAGAAGGTTGCACATGTTAACCATGATTTCTTACACTTGGTACAGTTGC
>CATIWO010111338.1:0-14470 GCA_949673435.1 Macaranga tanarius | reverse complement strand
TTTATTTGAGTTAGTGGAGAGTGTAGAGACAACTCTCTCACTCCTTATGCATGTGAATTGAGTGTGAGACACTCAACATATAAACTATTATCATATTAGCTTTATTGATATAGTTAGTGGAGTTTGTAGAGAGAGCTAAGTTATAACTTCATTTGCATAAGTTAGAGAGTATTTTTGATATCAAGCAAAAGAGAGAAAAGGATTAAGAGAGTCTTCTTCCATCTTCTTCTTTAAGTGTAGAGAAATAAAAAATACACAAGTGTTGTGTGCTTTCTAAAAGGTCCATCATCCATTGAAGGCATTATCCCATACATCCTTGCTTGGGGAAGTTCTTGCAAGCACCTTGGGTCTACAAGAGGGGAGTGTGACTTGAGCATCTCCATCCTTGGGAGTCTTCCTTACCAACCCATGTGTATCAAGCTAGAGGCTTCACATTTGGGGAGCTTGGAGCTTGTAGATCAATACCAACTAAAGCTTACCGAGGGTGCTACTAACTAAGGAGTTATGTAAGTGTTACTAAATCCTTTAGTTGCTAGGTCTTGTTTTTGGAAGCATGACTTGGTTGTCTTGTTGATGGCATGTTGTTCTTGATGCATGTTTAGTTGTGTATTTGCATGTGATAAAATCTATGGGCATGGAAGTGAATTGTGTTTGATGCAAATGTTGCATGCAATAAAAAATTTTAAATTCCGTGTTTTTATTGCTACACTATCACACTATCCTTCATAAGCAAACATTTAAAGCCCAACGATCATGCCAAAAAAGAACTGTTTCACCATTTCCCACTTCAAAAGAGAAGCTATTTAGCAAAAGTAAGGTGACCATTGTCAAGTACAAGTTGAGAAAAATCACGTCAAATCATTAAATAATGTCTATAAGTAGAGAAAAATCATGCCAAATCATTAAATAATGTCTATAAGTATAGATAAAGACATTATCAATCCTACTCACTTAAACACTTCTGTTTTATAATTCTAGCACAAAGAGTTTCCTAATCTTCCTGAAGTCACCACAACCACTTAGCGAACAATGCCCGATTATGCACTCCAATATCCATGACACCTAAACCTCTACATTACTTTAGACATGTAATCTGACTCCACTTAACTCTGTGCCTTTTCCTATGTTGAGTACCTCCCGACTAGAAAAATCCCTCAAAATGAATATAGAATCTTTTTAACAATACATCTCTCTCTACCAAGAATATATGAAATCATACGTTTGATTAGCTTCTGTAACATTTGCATCCCAGTTATCTATTTTTTCTTCTAGACTGCAACCTCTTCTCGTTTTCTTTTAGCAACTAATTTTTTCTTTAGCTCCTCAATGCTCAAAAGGCCCCCAAGCTTACGCTGCAGTAAACTGTAACCATCCATGAAAGTTGTAGACTCAGCCAATTCTTGGAAATGTGATGGAGATTGTGCATCGACCAATATTGTTACAAGTGCAAATTTCTCTATGAAGCTATTGTTGTAATTGTAAAAAATCTGCAATCATAAGTTTTCACTATGAAGCTGTTGCAATCGCAAGTTTTTACCCCGTGAAGCATATTGAAGCATAGTGTTGCAATTATATGAATTTTGCAATCTCAAGTTGCCTATTCCCAATAATATTAATTTAGCATTTTTTTATTATTTTAGCTATTTTGAGATTTTATTCTATTCCTATTTTATCCTTTTAGGTCTAAACTATAAATACTTTACGTTAAGGTTTGTTTTATAGGCTATTATTTAATTTTTATCAACTTAATTAAGCTTTTTCTTTATTTTCTCTGGATTGAGAATTAAATCTCTAGATTTGAAATTTGTTTGTTTCAATAATCAAATGTGTTTTGGTTATTCATGCTACATGCTACATCAAGTGGTATCAGTGCAGGTTTCTCCCAATCGATAGCTCACAGTGACAGTAATGGTGGCAACCAATCCTAAGGCGGTGATTAAAGATTGCAGGCTACTTGGAGAGTAATTAAAGAGCAGCAACAATCAACTCAAAATATAACTTATCATTTGGAAACAATTCAAACCCAATTGCAAATGTTATTGAGGGTTAATGAACAAAGGCATGGGAATGATAATAGTGGTGAACAAGGCAGAGGAGTTAACCGTACCATACCTATTGTTGATCCTATTCCCTACAAACAAAACTAAAGAGGGTAGTCATGGGTTATGATGATACTTCTGATAATGAGGCTGACCTTAATGAGATGGCAAACCTGGATTGAAGATAATGGCAGCCAAATTACAGAGGTGACGATGAATACAAACTAAAGGTAGACATCCCTAACTTCAGTGGTGCTCTTGATATATAGGGATTTTTAGATTGGTTGACTGAAGTAGATAAATTGCTTGATTATACTGAGTTGCCAAAAGATAAAAAAGTGAAGTTTGTTGCTATAGATAGAAGGAAGGAGCATTAGTTTGATGGAGAGAATGAGAGAGACTAGGATGAGAGAATGGCATGGTTTGGTGCAAACTTGGCGTAGGATGAGGTAATTATTGCAGGGTATATTTTTACCTCTAGACCATGAGCAGTATCTTTTTTAGGCCTATCAGAGGTGTTCACAAGGTACTTGAAGTGTGAATGAATGTATCGTTGAATTTATAAGGTTGTCGGGAACCAATTGTTAGAAAGTGAAAACTAATAGGCGGCGAGGTACTTGAGTGGGCTGAAGCCATCCATTAGAGACAAGATTGGGGTGCAAATGGTGTTTAGTGTGCAAGAGGCTAGGAACTAAGCCATGAAGGCTGAGTTGCTTATAAAAGAGCAAATCCATAGTGCTAATTATAGAAGGTATGGGGGAGTAGTTATCAAAGCCATAAATGACAAAGGAAAAACACCTCAACCTAGTAGTGTGGATACTGCTAATGATGGTGTAGGGAAAGCAAAGGGTGTAGTGGTGGAGAATGAGAATACTTCAGCCCCTACCAAGAACAATAACCCTTATGCCAAAACTTTTAGTGCCAAATGTTGTAGGTTTGGTGAGGTTGGGCATCACTCTAATGAGTGTCTTAAGAGGAAAGCCATCAATGTGGTAGAGAAGGATGACAATGATATTGATGATGAGGTATGTGGACTCAATAGGGATTATGATGATTGTGAGGATAACGATCATAATGAGTATAGATGTATAGTAAGGAGGCTCATGTTGTCTCAGAAGATTAGGGATGATACTTAGTGCTGTAAGCTTTTTCACTCTAGATGCACTATGCAAGGGAGTTTATTTGATCTCATTATTGATAGAGGGAGGCAAGAGAATATCATTGGTAAAGATGTTATAGAGAAGCTGAAATTGACAACCGAAGCACATCTTAATCCATATACTATTGGGTGGATAAATTAGTTTGGTGGTATTAAGGTGACCGAACGATGCAAAATACCTATTTCTATTGGCAAGTATGTTGATGTAATGTATTGTGATGTAGTAAACATGGATGCTTGCCATATTTTATTTGGGTGTCCTTGACAGTATGATATGGAGGCTAAACATTTGGGGTAGAGAGAATGTGTATCGTTTGGAGAAGAATAGTGTAAGGTACATTCTAGTTCCATTTTCAAGGAATAACCAACCCAAGGCTTTAAAAGTGGGGGAAGGAACTTTCTCACTATTGTGCATGAACCATCTACATTTATTGTAGAGTGGAAAGAGACATGTGTAGTGTATTTGTTAGTAGTGAAAGGAGATAAAGGTAGTGGAGATTTAGAGGGGCATCTAATCCCAATGGAGGAGCAAAATTTATTGAAGGAGTTTGAAGATATGGTGCTTAATGATTTACCTATAGGACTACCTCCTATGCGGGAGATATAACATCACATTGATTTGGTACCCAGTGCTACTCTTTCTAACTTACCTCATTATAGGACGAGTCCAGAGGAGAATGAGATTTTAAAGGAAAAAGTGGAGGAGTTACTAAGCAAAGGATATATACCTGCTATGTCATGCCTCCAAACATAATCATACACGTGGCACAATAAAACATGCACACGTGGCAATCAAGCATCTCACATTAAGTATAATAATATTTCTCCTATAAAAGAATACTCATATATATACCAACAATTCATACTGTACATACATGCCAAGCATTATGTACATGCTCTTCTAATTGATACACACATACTACAAAAACTATCTGATACACAACAATGCCTTATGATATGCAGGATGAAGGTTGGGTACACCATATCTCACTTCAGCCCACCTATGACTCCAATGCAAGCTTTAAGCCATTTGTCTACTCAATTCCTGAAAAATTTCAACCGCAAAAGGGTGAGCTTGCAACTCAATAAGCAACTACGAAAATAGTTGCACACATATACCCATCACATAAGAGTTGATTAAATGAAGCATATGAACATATATATAAGACACATTCTCATTATAATAATATAGTCTTTCAATCCTCTACTTAGTCTATATACACTCACTATAGAGTTATATTACCATTGGCACTACATCGAGTGCGCACGGGTAGGGGTGGCCACGGTTCATGAACCGGCCAGTTCCGGTTCGGAACCGCCGGTTCAAGGTTCAACCTAAGGTGGAACCGAACTGGAACCGGCTTAACCCCGGTTCTGGGCCGATTCTGGTTCACAGTTCTGGTTTTTTCAGTTCGGTTTTTACGCACTGTAAAAAAGTTGTATTATTTTAGAAAACAAAATATGCCACGAGTAAAATAAAATTATGTAGAATTTTATAAAGAGTTGTAACTTGCATTTTTGAATTTTTGACATAATTTATTTTTTTTCATAAAATGAACCAGAACCGGCCGGTTCGGAACCTGAACCGGCCGATTCCGAACCAGAACCACCAGTTCACGGTTCCAGAATGGTTGAACCGGCCCTGAACCGGTCCCACCCTCGGTTCAGGGCCGGTTCATCCCGGTTCCGAGTTTGACCGGTTTCGATTTCGGGTTTGATTAGGCCGGTTCCGGTTCAGTTCCGGGCTGAAACCGGACCGTGGCCACCCCTACGTACGGAAGTCCTAATGAAGAATGAGTAAGTGAGCACTAAAATATTAAGCTCATTTTGAGAATCTTAAAGATAGATTCTACTCAATCTCAAAATATGGAATTGTATAGGACTCTTTAAAGTTTCCGTAGCTTCAAACCACGCCTCATTTGGAGCTCTGTAGCTCAAGTTATGGTTAAAATACAAAGACAACAGTGCGCGGAAGGAGGGTTGAGTCATGTTGAGTAGGCACGCTGAGTCTCAGGCACGACTCGACACACTCGTGTTGAGTCGGCACAGGCGCACAAAAACTCGACCTCACTCGACTCCTCAGACCATGCTGCACTCTTTCAGCTATAACTCCCTTTACCAAACTTGGATTCAAGTGATTCAAAAAGTTACGGAAAGATAATTCAGAGAACTACAACTTTCATAGAGACACATAGACTTAATTCATTTATATGAATTGATAAAAATGCCCTTGAAATGGGTGGTGATGTCAAAGTGCATGAATATAATTCAATTCAAGCCACTCAAACACCTAGCACTCCATTCCATACTAGTATATAACTAAATTCAAACTTAAAAACACTTCTTACACCTACTAAACATCATTAATTCAATCATCAACATATAATTCACAATCATTCACAAGATTTAAATATCCATATACATCATTTTAACAATCCACAACTAGAATCAACCCATTCTCACATTGCATTTCCTTCAAGAGCATAAATTATAGTATACATGTTTCAATGCAAGAGTTAATATCCATGTAATCATATTCCATAATATATTTGGTACTCATAACCAAATTCACACATTTCAAGAGTTCATACATTCACATTCCATTCTCACTATTCATTATTCGGCCGGATACAATCCTCACATAAATACCTCACACTTAGCCTCACTGGCTACATTTCTCATAATTTTAATATTAATCAAATGGCCATTAGTGAGACTATCTGCCCGGCTCAGTCTCACTTTCACACATATCATTTATGGGTAGATATACGCCCGGCTCAGTTTGCCCATCACACACAATATCTCAATATCAATCAAATGGCCATTAGTGAGACTATCCGCCCGACTCAGTCTTACTTCTCACATGGGTAGCTATACGCCCGGCTCAGCTTGCCCATCTCACAATCACACATTCTCACATTCCTCACGTGTTTCACCTTCTTGTGAAACATAATATAGCATAACACAATATAATTAAATGTAATTGCATATTAACAACTCATCATCAATAATTCACCAATAATTCATCCATGCTCTCATTTCCAACATAACATAATATAATACCATGCAATTGCATCTCGTCAAATATTTATCATAATATATCACCAATATTCCTTCCATGATCACTGATTCATTTCTCATAGTCACAATATCAACATACATAATTATAATGGTAAATATACCAATCATATACTTAATATATACCTAAAAGTATAGCAATAATATACCACAATACATTTCCATTCAATTGCATCTCAATAAGCCAATATATCAACCATTCACAAATATTAAATCAAAGCTCATATTTATAACATTCAACATACACAAATATGGTGTCCACTACAGCATACACATATCTCATCTTTTACCAATTTCCTCATCACATTTCCAATAAAAAAAAAGGGTATAACTCATTCCATATTATTGCACTAATCGTATGTCTATTCAATCAATTCCAATATAGGAATACATTCTATTAAGCATATGGGCTAAGTATATATATACAACATGTATACATAGTTACTTACCTCTAGTTGCTTCCTCTTCAAAAAGAGCCTTTCATTTAATGTTGAGTGCTTTTCTTTCCTTTGTTACTCCCTACACAAAATCATACATCAATACAACAAGCAAATCTTACCATTCACTCTAACCTCACCAAAAGCAACTAAAATGCTCAATGTTCAACAAGACCTAAACATACACACACAAGTCCAATAACCCTAAAATTACTACCAAAGTTAGGGTTATAAGTCTATAACAAATTTCAATTAGAATCATTCAATTTGGACATGTAAGGAATTAATTATAGATTTTACAATCCACCCGGCCAAAATAGGGGACTCACAAAAGCAAGAAAATGTCCGGCCCTATTAACCCCTTAAAATGACAGAATTTAACAAACCTCAAATCATAACAAAAATAAAGGACTCTCTGAGGTTTCCAAAACATTAAACCTTGCTTAAATCAGAGTTGTATAACTGAAGATATGATCAAAATAAAAGGACTGATAAAAATGCAAAACAGAACCTGAATTACAGCATCAACAACCTAACTCAAATAGTCACAAATAATTGCATGGCTTACCTAAAATAATGCACAAATGGCCAATTGATCTTCTTAAGCTCCCAAACAAGATTGCTAGATGAGTAGAGAAAATCACAATCTCCACAAAGCTCTCAATTTTTCTTCTCTTCTTCTTCTCTACCATTTTCTCTACACAACACTCAACATAAACCCACATATACTCATATACTAATCCCACCAATTAAAAATTGCCAATTGCCCCCTCTAATTTAATACTCCCAACTAACCATTAAATGCCTATTTATCCCATAAACCACCAAATTTAATAATCTATAATTATATATACAAATATCACCAATTCTCTCTACACACCCTTAATGAATTTGGACAATTACCCAAAAATCCACAACTTTCTATATCTTACAACTATACCCCTCTCTACCAAAATACATATGCCCCACATATATGCAACTCATACCTCTACTCCCCCTATCAAGAAATTACTATGCATGAACAATGCTCCTAAAATCCCGGGTGTTACAATTCTCCCCTCCTTATAAAAATTTCATCCTCAAAATTTACTATTCACCACTTAACTGAATCAAGTATAGATATTTTTGGCTTCATTAACTCTTCTGCCCACCATGTTACTTCTTAGGTAAATGGTGACTTCATTTCACCTTTACTATTGGAATCTCTTTCTTCCTCCACTGCTTATTTTAGACATTCACATTTATAATGCATATATTAATCTCACATGGTATTAAATTAGTAATCCACTTGTAGCATCTCCATACCATCCTCAACATTTCATAACACAACCCATAGATCATAACTCGTCCTTTACACACTAGACTTTATCATAAGAACCTAATAATATAAGCATAGTTTACGAGGAATCTTCTGAAAATTTAGCAGAACCTCCCTTAAAATATAGATATCTCCCTACTAAAGTAGGGCCAATCCTGCAATAAAAATACTACACTTCTATAAACAATTTCAATTGGTTTAGCTATCCACCACACTATAATTACATACTATCTCACACTCAAATGAGGCTCAAAATATATCTACATTAATACATCATTCAATATTCACCATTAACTCACATATAAAGGGTTATATATATATTCAAATATGTGTGCATTTGCATATCATCATCTCCAACTCCCATAACCACTAATTCTATAATAGAAAAATATAAATATTAACATTAGGTAATTGAATACACATCTCATAAATCTCAAATCTCAATCCTTTATTTAATGTTTGTATTCATCTCAATAATTCACATAAATACAAAAATTTGCACTTTCATATCTCAATCCCATTGTTTGAGAACATTTGCCTTGCCGATGGACACTTAGCCAATCGACATCTCAACATCTCACCCACATCATATCTACATTTATTCTCAAATATGAGATCATTACATTTAATGAACCAAACTCAAGTTCATAAATTATATGCACTTACAATCATAATTTCAATACTATCTTATATCATGTTATCACATTCAATCGCATACTGCACAACAAATACATTAACATCATTTATCTCCAAATTCATCACATTCTATAACACAACTCAAGAATTGTAATTTATTCTTAATACTTATCACAATAACATAAAGAATAAATGACAAGTAAAATTCACGCATTTCCATCATTATCATTGTGAGTCTTTAACATTCATATGCATGCTCATCATGATAGTACATATGTAATACCCAATCCACAATATTCTCCCTCAGTATATTACACAAGCATTATTAATCACATACAACTCTTTATCTACAAATAGATTTATCATAAACTCATGTACACAAATCTCATAAATTCTGATTTTCTACAATATGTGGTACTATGAGTCTATTTTAATACTGTTAGTAATTGCAATTTCTATAACAACTGACATTACATTTTCATATATCACACTCTTCTACATTGTCGTCATTGTTGACCACCAGTGGAAAGAATTTGGATTTCATGGCATCCTTGTTACCTCAACTCAATTCATTTTGGGTGAAAATGCATTTCAGACTTCCATCATTTTCTCTCAATTACCATCTTTCAATTCTCAAATATAGTTAATAATACAGAGTTTTAAATCACAAGCCAAAGAATTCCTCCCATACGATCTTAATCATAACTAATGTATTAATCAATTACAATAACAGAACCACAAATTTATAATCTTCTTACCAAAATCCGTATATCATCATGATAATAGAATATTCTGTTATCCAAAAATTATCAATATCTAAGTTTTAAATCTATCCTTACCTGAAATACTGTAACATTCTCTATTAGTCAAATAAATCCCCACTCAATAATAAATAATGACTAGTCTTCATTAAAAAGTAGTTCAATAATTCATAATCTACATGTAATTGCTCATCATCATCTTTGTTCTATATAAACGAAATTAATGCCCCGGTAATATACTATTCGATTCATCCATTTATCTTCCTTTATCTCTTTCAACTTCCAAGATACTATTCTATAATTATAAATTCATCCATTCTTCTCTAATTAATCTTTACTAAATCCTCAACACCCATTAGATAAACTTCTTGTTCCTTTCAAATCACCTATAATATACTCATAATTGGAATCAACAAACATGTACAGTTTTCTCTTTACTCGCTATCTCTATTTTTCTCTGTCCCCAAATATGTATAACTATTCCCTTACATAATAAGTTATATAATCATATCGGTTCCATACGCACTTTACTCTCAAAATAATACTAATCTTCTTTCTAACTCCATAACCGTTTAAGTTCACATGTAATTCATACTAATTATTAGTCTTAAGCAGAATTCTCTTATCATATCTCAACATCCCGCAAGCATATAAACACATATAAGTCCATTCACTCCATTTATACCATGTTACATAGTACCAACTCATGTAAACAACCACACGAATTAATTAAAATCTATCATTGCAAATGCATCAAGGCAATTATAATAAAGATACTCATATCTTTATTTGATATAGCAGGATCTTCATGCTGTAAGATGGCATATCCTCTAGCCTACCTTTGAAGTTGGCTAATAGGTTTAATTTGGTGAAGTTTTAACTTCCCTTTCCTCACTCTCTCCACTTCTATTGGGTCTATTACTAATTCAAAACATTTCCTTTCTTATAGCACATTGTTTAATTAATTGAGATTCTTCAACAGTCTCTTTTTATTGAGCATTCTTTGATGAAGTAACCCGTTTCTTTATGGTAATAAAATTTCCCTTGATTTAAGACCCCAACATTCATCTGAATGTCTTTTGCCATAATTGTTGTACTTAAAATAAATATATATCCACCAATGCCCTTTTTGTCTGTCAAATTCTTTTTATTCTTCTGCTATTCATTTCCATAATTGCTTGACTAAACTGTCACACATCACGCTCTTCATAATCACTTCACTGATAACTAGAGATTTTAGAAAACCATTCTCCACTAGTTAGAATTAAATCAATAAATACATATATAGTTTTCTTTCCCTATATAACCTTATTAGCATATGATGCAATTTCCACCGAGTCTCTATATATATAAGGTATCATTCTTTTCTTAATTTCTAAGTTCAACCCTTTCTCCAATCTTTTCCGTTTTAACTCATCAGTTGTTACCTCTTTAAAACATACTTCAATAATCTCTCAAATTATGCCCCATAAACGACCACAAATAAATCATTTTGCTTTAACTCAAAGAATTTAATCTTCTTTTTGTCTATATATGCCTCTGAATATATATATATATATATATATATATATATATATATATCAATAAATGCTTTAAAAGAAAAGTCTATCCCAACCATAGTCATTAGTACATTTTCACCTTCCGATATTGTCTTCAACCAACCTAGGACATCTTGCTCAAACAATGACACAACATAACTAATTCTCTTTGCATCAATACAATCAATTTGATCTAGAATTCTTTCTATATTTTATAACTATTCCTCTGCTATAGTATAATTACTAATACCCATGGAAACCTTTACACCTAGCTCTCCTATCTTTATAGTTCTCATTTACAGGGCTATCCACTTTCTTTGATTCATTGCTTTTATCATTCTATCAAATATCAAAATACAAAAAGTATACAACTTATAAAGAGTTATAAATGACAATTATTCAAGCTCATATAAAGCATGTATAAGTATTTGTCTATAATTGACTCTGATACTCATTTGGGCTGATGAATTGAGCTTGGTATCTTTCCATCCTGACATATGTAACGTACATCACTATGTGTAACTCATGATTTATGCATGATATGTCAGCCATAAATGCATCACATACTTATGTCCCAAAGGAATCTAATCCCCGCTCTGATACTACTAAATGTCGCACCTCCAAACATAATCATACACGTGACATAATCAAACATGCACACGTGGCAATCAAGCATCTCACATTAAGTATAATAAAATTTCCCCATAAAATAATACTCATATATATACCAATAATTCATAATGTACATACATGCCAATCATTACATACATGCTCTTCTAATTGATACACACATACTACAAAAACTATCTAATACACAACAATGCCTTATAATATGCAGGATGAAGGTTGGGTACATCATAGCTCACTTCAGCCCACCTATGAATCTAATGCAAGCTTTAAGCCCTTTGTCTATTCAATTCCTGAAAAATTTCAACAGTAAAGGGGTGAGCTTGCAACTCAATAAGCAACTATAAAAACAGTTACACACATATACCCATTACATAAGAGTTGATTAAATAAAGCATATAAACATATATATAAGACACATTCTCATGATAATAATATAGTCTTTCAATTCTCTACTTAGTCTATATACACTCACCATAGAGTTACATTACCAATGGCACTACATCGAGTGCGTACGGGAGTCCCAATGAAGAATGAGTAAGTGAGCACTAAAATATTAAGCTCATTTTAAGAATTATAAAGATATATTCTACTCAATATCAAAACATGGAATTATAGAAAACTCTTTAAAGTTTTTGTAACTTCAAACCACGCCTCATTCGGAGCTCTGTAGCTCAAGTTATGGTCAAAATACCAAAACAACGGTGCACGGAATGAGGGTTGAGTCATGCCGAGTCGGCACCCTCGTGCCAAGTCAGCCCACTGAGTCTCAGGTACGACTCGGCACACTCGTGCTGAGTTGGCACGGGCGCACAGAAACTTGACCTGACTGGATTTCTCAGACCACGCTGCACTCTTTTGGCCATAACTCCCTCTACCGAACTCGGATTCAATTAATTCAAAAAGCTACAGAAAGCTAATTTAGAGGACTACAACTTTCATGAAGACACATAGACTTAATTCATTTACATGAATTAACAAAAATAACCTTGAAGTGGGTGGTGATGTCAAAGAGCATGAATGTAATTCAATTCAAGCCACTCAAACACCTAGCACTCCATTTCATATTAGTATATAACTAAATTCAAACTTAAAAACACTTCCTACACCCATTAAACTTCATCAATTCAATCATCAACATATAATTCACAATCATTCACAAGATTTAAACATCCATATACATCATTTCAATAATCCACAACTAGAATCAACCCATTCTCACATTGCATTTCCTTCAAAAGCATAAATTATAGTATGCATGTTTCAATCCAATATTTAGTATCCATGTAATCATATTCCACAAAATATTTGGTACTCATAACCAAATTCACATATTTCAAGAGTTCATACATTCAAATTCCATTCTCACTGTTCATTATCCAGCCGGATACAATCCTCACATAAATACCTCACACTTAGCCTCACTGGCTACATTTCTCATGATTTTAATATTAATCAAATGGCCATTAGTGAGACTATCCATCCGGCTCAGTCTCACTTTCACACATATCATTTATGGGTAGCTATACGCCCTGCTTATGAGACTATCCGCCTGGCTCAGTCTCACTTCTCACATGGGTAGCTATACGTCCGGCTCAGCTTGCCCATCTTACAATCACACATCCTCACATTCCTCACATGTTTCACCTTCTTGTGAAACATAATATAGCATAACACAATATAATTAAATGCAATTGCATATTAGCAACTCATCATCAATAATTGACCAATAATTCATCAATGCTCTCATTTCCAACATAACACAATATAATACCATGCAATTACATCTCGTCAAATATTTATCATAATATTTCACCAATATTCCTTCCATGATCATTGATTGATTTGTCATAGTCACAACATCAACATACATAATTATAATAGTAAATATACCAATCATATACTTAATATATCCCCAAGAGTATACCAATAATGTACCACAATACATTTCCATTCAATTGCATCTCAATAAGCCAATATATTAACCATTCACAAATATTAAATCAAAGCTCATATTTATAACATTCAATATACATAAAGATAGTGTCCACTACACCATACATATATCTCATTTTTTTACCAATTTCCTCATTACATTTCCAATACACAAAAAGGGCATAACTTATTCCACATTATTGCACTAATCGTATGTCTATTCAATCAATTCCAATATAGGAATACATTCTATTAAGCATATGGGCTAAGTATATATACACAATATGTATACATAGTTACTTACCTCTAGTTGCTTCCTCTTCAAAAAGAGCTTTTCCTTTAATGTTGAGTGCTTTACTTTCCTTTATCACTCCCTATACAAAATCATACATCAATACAACAAGCAAATCTTGCCATTCACTCTAACCTCACCAAAAGCAACTAAAATGCTTAATGTTCAACAAGACCTAGACATACACACACAAGTCCAATAACCCTAAAATTACTACTAAAGCTAGGGTTATGAGTTTGTAACAAAGTCCAATTGGAATCATTCAATTTGGACATGTGAGGAATTAATTATGGATTTTACAATCCACCCGGACAAACTAGGGGACTCATTGAAGCAAGAAAATGTCAGACCCTATTGACCCCTTAAAACGACAAAATTTAATAAAACTCAAATCATAAGAAATGTAAAGGACTCTCTGTGGTTTTCATAACATTAAACCTTTCTCAAATCAGAGTTGTATAATGCAAGATATGATCAAAAGAAAAAGACTAATAAAAATGCAAAATAGAATCTGAATTACAGCATTAACAACCTAACTCAAATAATCATAAATAATTGTATGGCTTACCTAAAATGATGCACAAATGGCCAATTGATCTTCTTAAGCTCCCAAACAATATTGCTAGATGAGTAGATAAAATCACAATCTC
>CATIWO010111312.1:0-33013 GCA_949673435.1 Macaranga tanarius | reverse complement strand
CTTGTGTTTTTAGAAATCTTAAGTTTGAAGAATGAATATTTTGGCTAGATAGCTTGGTTAGCACTTTGACTTTTTATTCTTGATTTTGTTATTAATAGGTTGAGATAATATGTTAAACTTGTTGCCTATGCTATGAGACTTATTTTCTTTATCCTTGTTGAGCATTAAAAGTTAGTTGTTAACTATCTTTTTCTACAAAAATTTCTTTCATAATTAGAATGACTTGTTAAGATGGCTACATATATTTTGGAGAAGATAAAATTTTGGTTGTTTTTCTTACTTAGATTTTTGTTTCTTGCTTGAGGGCAAGCAAGGTCTAAGTATGAAAAAATTTGATAGTATACAAGCTAGCATGGTTATTTAGAATTATTTTGTTGTCTTTTTATTTATTTTGCATTTGCATTTTAATTATTTATTGCACTTTTATTGTTATTTTTGTACTTTAATGTTGCTTGTGCTTTATAGGTCATTCTAGGCTAATTTTATGATTAAAGTAGCATTGGAGTGCATTGGAGTGAAGAAAAGCCAAAAGAACCAAAGGAGGCAATTTTAGGCCTGTGCCGAGTTGGCACAGCATGCCGACTCATGACAGGGGCTAGCTGCGCCGAGTCAGCACAAAGCGATGTGACTTTTCAACTTTGTACAATTTTCATATTTTGTCCATAATTCCCTCTATAGACCTCTAAATTGAGTGATTCAAGTTGGATTGGAAAGCTAACTCAAGACCTACAACTTTCATGATGACACTTTCTAGAAATAATGTAAATTAGATGGACGAAAATACTCTTGAAGTTACTACATCTGCACAGGGTGGTGACTTTTCGTGTCACATGGTGCCTTTCCAATTGTATATGAATTTTAATCACTTATAACTCTTCCTAAGGCCTATAAATATATATGTTGGCTGCATTTTAGAGGGAGAGAATAGCAATTTTAGATAAGAGACATCAGAAAGCATTTTATTATCTATCAAAAGTCTTAGTTTTATTTAGTTATTATTATTAGTGTAATTCAAATATTCAAGTGAAGAACATTCAAAGCAAGTCAAGGAATCTTCAAGAAGTCTATTTACATTCAAAGTTTTATCTTTCTCTCTTAGTACTTTGTATTTTATTTTCATTCTTGTTGTTATTTTAATTATGTTTATCAGGTATCTTAGCTGGGCCATTATTTATTAGAATTGTAAGGAGGAATGAATTAATGAATTATATTTTTATTTTATGTTATGTTAATGGATTGAATTCAATTGTGAGTTTGAATATGTTGTGTATGCTTGATCACCATATATGATGTTTTAATCAAATATGTACACAAGGAGAGTTGGTGCATATTGGTGGATATATAATTGAATTCTTTAAAAGCAATGAAATCACTTGGAGACAAGAGTTTCTACTTAATGCAAACTATAAGCCTTGCATGGTAATAATATGAATTATGTTTATCTCTACAATGACATGAGAATACTTGTAGACTCTAAATGAATTACCCTTTATTGACAATGAGAGTTGCATTGAAGGACCTTAACTATATTTGACAATGAGAGTTGAATTTATGCCTTATACTATATTTATAATCATTTGATGTAGCTATTTGTTTATTTTGTAATTCTTGGTAAATTCCTACTTGTAGTTCTAATAAACTATATTTAACTTGATATTTAGAATAATTAGATTAATTAGTGTAGTTAGTAATTAATTAGAATAATTAGAATAACCCAACAATTTTTAGTATTAATATTTTGCCTATCCATCTTAGTACCTATTTGGTTAATATAAGATTCATAAAATCTCAGTGTTCGACACCCTACTTACTTTATACTTAGTCTTAGGGACTAGGGTAATCTAATTTGACCCACATCATGATGGAGCCATAATTCCTCCAAAATTACCCGTTACATCGGGCATAGCAAAGTCGCCCAAAGTTTGTCTCTCCGGTTCCGCCATAATGTTCAAATTTTGTTGATTCAGTACTCTTTGCCTTTGTTCCCTACGCAAAGCACGTAAAGTTAACTTAATTTCATGAACAAGATGTAAAATATCACTAGCACTTCTACTAAGTCTCATAATGAAATCAAACAAAAAATTAAACAATCAATAAAACTAAAACTTATAGAAATTACAATTAATAAAATAAAGGCCTAAAATAACGTTTCTCTACCCTAAACTAATAAAAATATCTAACAAACTCCTCGTCGACGGTGGCAAATTTTGATGTGGGTCAAATTACATTGCCCTAGTCTCTAAGACTAAGTATAGAGTAAGTAGGGTGTCGAACACTGGGAATTTGTGAAGTTTATATTAACCGATAGGTACTAAGATGGATAGGCAAAATATTAATAATGAAAATTGTTGGGTTATTCTAATTATTCTAAATAATTACTAACTATACTAATTAATCTAATTATTCTAAATATCAAGTTAAATATGGTTTATTAGAACTACAAGTAGGAATTTACCAAGAATTTCAAAATAAACAAATAGTTATAAAGAATGATTATAAATATGGTATAAGGCATAAATGCAACTCTTATTGTCATATATACTTAAAATCCTTAAATGCAACTTTCATTGTCAATTAAAGGTAACTCATTTAGAGTCTACAAGCATTCTTATGTCATTGTAGAGATAGACATAATCCATAATATTACCATGCAAGGTTTATAATTTTTCATTAAGTAGAAACCCTTGTCTCCAAGTGATTTCATTGCCTTTAGAGAATTCAATTATATATCCACCAAAATGCACCAACTCTCATTATATACATATTTGATTAAAACATCATATATAGTGATCAAGCATACACAACACATTCAAACTCACAATTGAACTCAAATCATTAACATAACATAAACTAAAAGATGTAATTCATTGATTCATTCTTCCTTGTAATTCCAACAAACAATGGCTTAGTCAAGATACATGATAAACACAATTAAATAACAACAAGAAGGAAAATAAAATACAAAGTACTAAAAGAGAAAGATAGAACTTTGAATGTAGATAGCCTTCTCGAAGATTTCTTGACTTGCTTTGAATGTTCTTCACTTGAATATTGAATTGCACTAATAATAATAAGTAAATAAAACTAACACTTTTGATAAATAATAATATGCTTTCTAATGTCTCCTATCTATCTATTGTTCTTTTTGTCTCTGAAATGCAGCCAACACATGTATTTATAGGCCTTAGGAATAGTTATGAGTGATTAAAATTCATATACAATTGGAAAGGCACCATTTGACATGAAAAGTCACCACCCTGTGCAAATGTAGTAACTTCAAGGGCATTTTTGTCCATCAAATTTATGTTATTTTTAGAAAATTTCTTCATGAAAGTTCTAGTTCTTTGAGGTACTTTCCAATGCAACTTGAATCACCTAATTTGGAGGTCTGTAGAGGAAGTTATAACCAAAATACGAAAACTGTCCAAAGTTGAAAAGTTACACCCCTTGGACTAGGCACCATCGTGCCGACTCGGCACGGTCAGCCCCTGTCATGAGTTGGAATGCTGTGCCGACTTGGCACAGGCCTAAAAATGCTTTCTTTAGCTCAAATGCTTTCTTTGGCTTTCTTTCACTCCAATGCTCTCCAATGCAGTCCAATGCAAATTTAATCATAAAATTAGCCTAGAATGACCTATAAAACACACAATCAACATCAAAGCACAAAAATAACAATAAAAATGCAATAAATAATTAAAATGCAAATGCAAAATAAATAAAAAGACAACAAAATGATCCTAAATAACCATGCTAGCTTACATACTATCACTTAATAGCAATTAAATAAATATTAATTTAGACTTAATTCAATATGTGATATTAAGTTCAAAGACTAGATTAATATTTGTCTCCTAATGGATTTCTATATGGGCTATGAGATGGACCTAGTAAATTAATAATGATGGACTTAAGATGGACTTATGCATGGGCTTTATTTAAAGAGTTTGAATTAGCCCACAAGTTGTCTTATGGTATGGAGTGGGCCTTCTCTAAGTGTAGAGAAGTCCATGTAGCCATAACCTTAGCCCATATCTATTAAGTGTTAATGATATCAAGGCTAAGGTTATCCATGTAACCAAACACTACCCACTCACATGTAAAGCAAGGCCATACATGTAGCTTGAGTAGGAAACACTCAAGCTATTATCATATTGCTTATGTCAATAGTTAGTGGAGTGTGAGATACTCAAGCTATAGCTATGCATGTAGCTTCAGTATGAGATACTCGAGCTATTGTCATATTGTTTAATATTATTAGTTAGTGGAGACTGTAGAGACAACCAACTCACAACTCCATTTTGCACATTTGAGAGTAATTTGATATTCTAATAAAGAGGTAAAAGGTAAGAGAGTGTCTTCTTCCTTCTTTTTCTTCAAGTGTAGAGAATACCAATATACACAAGTGTTGTATGCTTTTAAGCTTAGGCCATTATTGTACAAGGGTTGTACAAGTACTACACCATCATCCATTGGAGGTTGCTTCTTTGTTCCATACATCCTAGCTTGGTGAGATTCTTGCAAGCACCTTAGGTTAAAGAGGAGACGCTTGTGGCTAAAGCATCACCATCCTTGGAAGTCTTCTTTATCTAATCCATGTCTATCAAGCTAGAGGCTTCACATTTGGGGAGCTTGGAGTTTATAGATCAACTTCAACCAAAGCTTTTCAAGCATGCTACTAACTAGGAGTTCTTGTAAGTGTTACTAAACTCTTAGTTGCTAGGTCTTGTGTTGTGAATGCATGACTTAGTTGCTTGTTGAAAATATGTTGTTCTTGATGCATGTTTAGCTATGTAAGATTGCATGTGATATGATCTATAGGCATTGAAGTGTTTTGTGTTCTATGCAAATGTTGCATGTAATCAAATTTTTTAAATTCTACATTTTTTATTGTTACGCTATCACACTTTCCATTATATTAATCCATAGACTATCACCTCTGTCTATTTTTTGTGATCATGATGTGATATCGATAATGAGAGGTAGTGAGTCTCATGCTCTTTGATTTGAGATATTAGAATAGACATGTGGATGCTCACGTGATGGGTGGATCAAACTATGATGTAAGATTTGTGATTGTATAGAAATTCACTTTTCTCAGCAATCACAATCTTGGACATAATAGTGCATATGGTCCTTTAACCTGAGGTGACACGGTCATCCACATATTATTGGTTAGAGTTTTTTACCACTTACATACCTGTTGTCGCACCCGCTCCGCTAGCCAATGAGTGAGTACGACATGCTAAGCTGGCTAGTGCTACTGCTGAAAATGGATATTTATCACACTTATATTGCTAATGACTTAAAATAAGCTGAAGGTAATACTATTACTATACCTCACAGTCTTTTTAAACATCGTCAATTCCCAAATAGTAAAACTACCATCAACTCTTTAACAAGTTAAACTTAAAGGTAATACAAAATATACAGATCTTTAGCTGATTGGCATAACCTCCTCTAAACAACAGGTGAACACTAAAATAGGTCCTACAGGCTACTGCTGATACTCCTCCAAATTTGAAAACATTTTAAAATAGGAGTGGTGATTATAAAAATACTCAGTGAGTGGACTAAAAATAAAGTACAATAAAGTAAAGTGGGAACACTAACTACTTGCAAAATAATTATAAAGATGTAAATACAACTACCTTGAGAAATAATCATTTAAGTTGCTGAAATAACATACTATAATATATATGCATAAACTGATTTATTGCTAGTTTAAATAATATAATGCCGTAGCTATACAATTGCCATAAAAAATAAGATATGACTGAGAAATAACATTCATAAAAATGCTACCCTATACATTCATTAAATGTGTAACCAAAATATTATGCTAAATTCCTGACACATTGAGCGTAATGATGATGTTGGCAGCCCAAGTGTATATATATATAGTAGTTTGATATACAATCATATGTATGCGCAGAGCTAAACTACCCGGTTGTACACCCCAAGGCTATATGCACAACCAAGCACTGTCCCCAGGACAGTTGCTAAATAATATTGCTGATATAACTATATATATAATAATACTACTGAGATATAACACCAGTTATCATGGTACAATCTAAAAGGTACATATCACGAGTGTACAGGTTTGTCCATAAAATCAAATCATTTGCATATATCAAACTACTAAGAAAACACACTTGCTAAATTATAAAGCTGATCCTTGTATATTGCTAAAATATAATCATTACAAAGATATTAAACATATACTTGCTTTAAATTTCTTTTGCTATATCAATAATGATTATATGCCATATGTTCCCAAATTCTGATATAAAAGCTAAGTAACTTGTAAAACCATGTTTTGCAAGCTGATAGTTGATAAAAGACTATTTGTAAGGAAGCATTATTTATTAAATCATAAGAAACATTTTAATATCTTTACAAACATAAATATATATGTACTTAATTTCAAAACTAATTTTATATACATATAACCACTCACATAGCTTGCTGAAGCAAAGGACTACCTATTTGGCTCTGACGTAGGCTTTACAGTTGGGATTGAAGTTGCTCCTAACATTCCAGAAGCAAAAACATAAGAACATAACTTGTATGTCAATTTTACTCAACTTATTTGATCTACAGCTAAAAGATACGGTATAGGTGCCTCCTTAATGCACTAAGGTGCGTCCTCAACACTAAGGTGCCTCCTCAAAACTGAGGTGCCTCTTCAACACTGAGGCACCTCTTCAATGCTGAGGCATCGCCTGATCAATCCATAACGCTGAAAACTGCTCTGTTTCAGCCAAAAACACCAAAAATTACTCCTAATCAATCCCAAACACTATTCTAAACATCATATGGGTCTGTTTTAGCATAAACAAAGCTTTTAACTTCATAAAACAATCAAAACTTCAAATTCTATTTAAATTCAAAAACTTGAAACAATATAGTTTTACTTACCAAAAACACTTGAAACTAAAAGCTTGAATTTGCTACAAGAAGCTTAAATCAATGCTTGAAGTTATTAAGGAAGATTTGAGGAAAACAAAAGGAAAGAAAATGGTAAATGAAGAAGAAGAAGGTGTAAGAAGAGTTGGCAATAGAAAGGAAGAAGAAGATGATGTGCGTGACCATTTTTTGACAAATATCCATTTAGACCCTTATAATATTCTTTAGGCATAAAATAATGCTTAAAACTTATTTCTAATGCTATCTAGTCCATAAATCTATCTATAACCCAGTTACTCTCTAAGGCAGGATATTACAATTCTCCTCCTCTTAAGAAATTTCATTCTTGAAATTTGTAATACTATCCTCAAATGTTCATTATGTTCCTCTATACTTCAAGAATACACTAGGATATCATCTATGAACACAATCATAATGCTAGTATATCAAATAACACAAAAACATCTTAAAAATAATAAATATTTGACATACAGATAACAACTTATGGAGATGCCAATATTTCATTTTGAGTCATTACATAAACCCTAGCTTGAGTTAAAGGTCAACTTTGCTGGGCACTTTGTCCTTAGTGAGATGTTGTAGCAACTGCACTACCTCTACTAACACTAGGGCTAGAATTAATGGTAACCTACTTATTCAATAGAAAATTCCTACTACCACTTTGATTCCTAGGAACTGCAACCCCTAGTCCTAAACCATCAAAATGTACTAATGAAGGACAATCTCTTTTAAAATTCCCAATTTCTCTGCACTCAAAACAACTAAATGATCTTTTCTTACATTCCCCTTCATGAAACTTGCCACAATTCATGCATTGTGGATATGTGAGTCCTCCTTGATTATTCTGTGGCATACCACTCCAAGATTGTATGTGAGCACTAACAGAGCTACTAACTAGTTACCTTACAAAACCTTGACTCATCTAAGACTAATTAGCTTGTTTCCCCATGCTCATGTATGAATCTTTCCCATTACCAACATAACCAGATCTAGGTGGTACTGTGTTAATCCCTCTACTGGTTTTCTTATCACTAACATTATAAGAAGAACTTGAAATTAACCTTTTATTCTTTTGTTCTTGTTCTATCTCTTCCTTCCTTGCCTTCTCAAAAGCAAGTATCTTCCGAACCAACTCTTAAAAATTATTCCCTTTATACCATGCTATTCCAGTTCTTATATGAGCTTTTAATCCACTTCTGAACCTATCACACTTATTTTCCACTGAAGGCATAATTTGAGAAACAAAGTGATAAAGATCCTCAAATCTATCTGTATATTCTCTAACTGACTAGCTCCCTTGGGTCAGCTTAAAGAAGGCCTTCTCTTATAGCTACCTGTCAGATACTCCTTATAAAACTCAGTGAGAAATGCATTCCACGTTAATCCTTCACCATATAAACGGTAAACTCTAGACAACCAATCATCTGCTAGTCCTTTCATAAATCCATGTACATTCAGTACTTTCTCAACTTCCGTTAGTCCTAAGATAAGAAAACCTTTCGCCAACTTTTTCAGCTACTCATCAGTTATTCCTCCATCTATGAATCCTCTAAAATCATATGCACCCAATCTATGGGCACAATCCACTATCATCCAAGGATCTCAATACTACTCTTGAGCAGCCATAGCCATTATAAAAGCTAGGTCAATAGAACACCCATACCAGCCTCAGCCTGAAAAGGAGGTACTGGCTGCGCTGGTTGAGGATTAGGTGGAACTGGTGGTGGATGAGCTGGAGCAGCTAGATACGCTCCTGATGCAACGTCACCCATATGTTCCCCTCCACTAATAAACATATCATCCACTCTTTCAAGATGATCAAGAGGATTTCTATGAGGTTGGCTAATATCAACACTTCTAGCGATGCAACCACGATTTCCACAGCCTCTACCACCTCTAAGTCTTAGTGGTATTATTCTATAAAAATACAACAACAATAAGATCTCAAACTTAACAATTCTATTCCAAAGATAGACACTATGGAAACTGCTAAATCTAAGCAAATCACAAAACCTAAGCTCTGATACCAAATAATTGTCACACCCACTTTTCTAGCTGGTAAGCGAGCGCAACATACTAAGCTGGCTAGTGCTACTACTGGAAATGGAAATATATCATACTTATATTGCTAATGACTTAAAATAAGTTGAAGGTAATACTATTATTATACCTCATAGTCTTTTTAAACATCGTTAATTCCCAAATAGTAAAAATACCATCAACTTTTTAACAAGTTAAACTTAAAGGTAATACAAAATATACAAATCTTTAGTTGATTGGCACAACCTCCTCTAGACAGCAGGTGAACACCAAAATAGGTCCTACAGGCTACTACTAATACTCCTCTGAATCTAAAAACATTTTAAATTAGGAGTGGTGAGTATAAAAATGCTCGGTGAGTAGACTAAAAATAAAGTACAATAAAGTAAAGTGGGAACACTAGCTATTTGCTAAAATAATTATAAATATGTAAATACAACTGCCTTGAGGAATAATCATTTAAGCTGCTGAAATAATATAATATAATATATATGCATAAATTGGTTTGTTGCTAGTTTAAATAATATAAGGCGTTAGCTATACAGTTACCATAAAAGTTGAGATAAGATTGAGAGATAACATTCACAAAAATGCTACCCTATACACTCATTAAATGTGTAACCAAAAGATTATGCTAAATTGTTGACCCATTGAGTGCAATGATGATGCTATCAGCCCAAGTGCATATATATATATAATGCTAGTCATACGTATGCGCAGAGCTAAACCACCCAGTTGTACGCCCCCAAGGCTATATGCACGTCCAAGCACTGTCCCTAAGACAGTTGCTAGATAATATTACTTATATAATCATATACATAATAATATTGTTGAGATATAACACCAATCATTATGGTACAATCTAAAGGGCACATATCACGAGTGTACATGTTTGTCCATAAAAATCAAATCATTCGCATATATCAAACTGCTAAGAAAACACACTTGTTAAATCATAAAGCTGATAGTTGTATAATGCTGAAATATAATCATTATAAAAATATTAAACATACACTTATTTTGAATTTCTTTTAATATATCAATAAGGATTATATGCCATATGTTCCCAATTTTTGATATAAAAGCTAAGTAACTTGTAAAACCATGTTTTGCAAGCTGATAGTCGATAAAAGACTATTTGTAAAGAAACATCATTTATTAAATTATAAGAAACTTTTTAATATTTTTACATACAAAAATATATATATACTTAGTTTCAAAACTAATTTTATATACATATAAGCACTCACCTGGCTTGTTGAAGTAAAGGACTATCTATCCGACTCTAACCTAGGCTCTACAGTTGGGATTGAAGTTGCTCCTAACATTCCAGATGCAAAAATATAAGAACATAAATTATATCTCAATTTTACTTAACTTATTTGATCTATGGCAAAAAGATACAGTATAGGACCCAAAAAATGGTTTGAAATAGCTCCGGTTAGGGTTTTGGGGCCTAAAAAGTCAACTGAGAAGCCTCCTCAGTGCACTGAGGCAGGCACCTCCTTAGTGCACTAAGGCACTGCCTTAGTGCATTAAGGCACCTCCTCAGCACTGAGGCACCTCCTTAGCACTGAGGCACTACCTCAGCAGCACTGAGGTGCTTCCTTAGTGCTGAGGTGTCACCTAATTAACCCAAAATGCTGAAAACCACTTTGTTTTGACCAAAATTACCAAAAATCACTCCCAATCAATCCCAAACACTATTCTAAACATCATAGAGGTCTGTTTTAGTATAAACAAAGCTTTTAACTTTATAAAACAATCAAAAATTCAAATTCTATTCAAATTCAAATACTTGAAGCAAAATAGTTTTACTTACCAAAAACACTTAAAACTAAAAAGCTTGAATTTTCTACAAGAAGCTTGAATCAATGCTTAAAGTTATTAAGGAAGATTTGAGGAAAAGAAAAGGAAAGAAAATATCAAATGAAGAAGAAGAGTTGGCGGCAGAAAGGAAGAAGAAGATGATAATTAAAGAGTTTAATTAATTAATTAAATTAATTGAATTAGATTTACACATGTGCAGGGATCTAGCATATCCTGAAATCTAAATTCAAAAGTTAGGACTAATTATGATTAAGTAAATATTAATTTGGATTTGATTTAATATGCAATATTAAGTTTAAGGACTAAATTGATATTTACCTCTAATTATAGTATGGATATGGGCCATGAGATGGACCATAAGGATTAAATGTGATGGATAAGATTTGGGCTTTATTTAAGAATTAAATAAGCCCATGATTTGTTTTAATTAGTTTGGTATATATATATGGGACTTGTTTAAGAGTTAAATAAGCCCAAGACATTAGCCTAACTCATTAAGAGTTAATGAAGTCAAAGGCTAAGGTTATATTTGTAACCAAACTAATCCTACTTATTTAAAAAAGCAAGGCCACCTCAGCAAAAAGCTATGCATGCATATAGTTAGAGTGTGAGACGCTCAAAGGCATACATTCATGTAGCTTGAGTGTGAGACACTTAAGCTCACACATGCATGTAGCTTAAGTTTAAGACACTCAAGCTATTATCATATACATTTTTTTAAATTAGTGGGTTTTGTAGAGACCACTAACTAATGCATAAGTGCTCATTCTCTACAATACACAAAATATTTATCAAAAGAAAATAGCTCTCAAGATTTGAGTGTTCTTCTTCTTCTTCAATTTCTATCTTGTATGGAGAGTGATAAAGAAAAACACAAGTTTTGTGTTTATGTATATCCATCAATAACATCCATTAGAGGTTGTAACAAGTCGTACACATTCAAGCTTGGAGGAGTTTTAGCAAGTGCCTTGGGTCATCTTCTTAAAGAAATGCTTGTGGGTAGTTCTCTACCATTCTTGAAATCTCATTGGAGGCTTCACATTTGGTGAGCTTGGAGATTGTAGATCACAACAACCTAAAGCTTATCAAGCGTGCTATACACTTTAGGAGTTTGTAAGTGTTACTAAACTCTTAGATTATAGAACTCTTGGATTGTGATGTTTATGTTATTTGATGTTTATGTTATTTGATGTTTTAAAATGTTGTCCATTAATACATTTTTTAGTCATGTAAGTGTCTTGTGATGTGTTCTTGGGCTTTCTAGTATTCATGCAAGAGTTGCATGCGATTAAAATTTTAATAATTCCATATAATCCATTTAGTTGCTATAAATCTCCTTTCAAATGGTATCAGATCCTAAATCACAAGATTTACATGCTAAAAATCATGATAATTACAAGTGTTATGATTCTACTTAATGGTAATTGCAAGTATTGTGATTATACTTGATGATAGTTACAAGTATTTTGACTATGCATATTGTTAGTGTTGAAAATTATACTTGATGGACAATGAACGCACGACTGTGTTACAGGGTGAGCACAACTATTAATAAAAATTCATTCTATTAGTGGACACATAGTTGTGCAACATTGATAGAATGAATTTTGGACAATATTTTTTACTTGTTTGCATGACTTGCAATTAATCATAACATGCAATATTTATATTTTATGTTTGCTTGACATGCATTCAAGGGTTGATCATGGACTTAGATTTCATCCTATAGTTTTCAATAATAATTAATTTTATTATTTTTGGTATGTAATTAAGTTTTTTTTAACAATATGTAATTAAGTATTAATTATATAGATTTAGGATTTAAATTTTTGCCTTGGTATGCCAAGGATTGAATGTAAATCATAAGAGTTATGACTTGAAGCTTGAAGTGTTCAATATGGTGGCCTATTCAACCCTTTGGTTGCATGGATCAAGGCACATGGAGATGATGACAAAGGAGTCTCATAGATTGAAGGCTTTTTCTTAGGCTAGGCCCATTTGTAATTTATTCTAAGAGTTAGAATAGCCGTAGGAAATGCCCATGATCACTCCTTATTTGTGCATCCATTTTGCATGTGCAATGTAAATATGTGATATGTATCTTATTGTATACTGTATATGTATGTGACATGTATATAGATGGATGATGGATGCCATATAATATATGTATGAGATATGTATGTTGTGAATTGATGTTATTCAATGTATGTATAAGATATATATATTGTAAACCTACTAATGTGAAAAGTGAGACCTTAATAATATAGACCCAAAAATCTTCCAAACTAAATTTAGGTTTAGGCTCTCCATTGGAGCAATAACTTATATAGTTTTGGGCTTGTATGCATCAACTATGGATACATATGGGTGTACATATGGCCCAAAAGATTCTTATAGTATTATTGTTAAGCATAAGATGTTATGGGTGTATGGATACACTATGGGTCAAGAATAGCAAATAAGAGTACCTGAGGTTTGTAGTGTTCAAATTCATACATTTCACTGATCCAATGGTATGGACCTAACTAATGCCAAAGGCTAAGAATGGCAATATATACCTAAGGCCCATAACATTAGGAGCCCGATTGATGGAACCGCATATGAGATGTGATGGACAAGAGTTGTCCACTTAATGAGAACTATAATTCTAAGAATGGCAATGTGTACCTAAGGGATATTAGTGGCCCATTAAGAACTCTATCACCCACTAGAAATCCAACCAATAAAGGATTTTCATTTCCTACTTTGAAAGTGTAGGATTCGCTAAATCAGTGGGAGGCCATTATAATTAAAGACAAAATCTAATGGTGATCACAATGACATACAACTAAGCAATCTTGTTACCTTTTTGTACAAATTGATAATATGAGACTGTCAAACCCACTCTCCATCATACTCAATAATAATAGGCTCATGGGACCAAACTTTATTGATTGGCTAAGGAATATAAAAGTTTTTTTAGCTTCCAAAAAAATACTACATTTATCGGAACGAAGCCCACCCGAACCACTTCTCAAAAATGCTTCCTAAAAGGAGCATGAAACTTTTAAAAAATGGAAGGATAATGACATGTAAGCACATTGCACAATGTGGGCTTCCATGTGCACTAAAATCCATCGGCAATATAAGAAGTATACTAGTGCAAATGAAATCCTACTTCACCTATAAGAATTGTTTGGTGAACATAGTAGGACCACTAGGTATGAGATATCTAAGTGGCTTTTCTGTACTAAGTTGAAGGAGGGAAAGGAAGTAAGAGCCCATGTGAACTCAATGATTAGAGCCATAGAGGAGCTAGAAAGTCTAGACTTCATAATGGACTTCTACCTCTAAGTGGATTTGATCCTTCAATCCCTTCTGGAATCTTTCGGGTAAACCATTGCCAACTTTTATATGAACAAGATAGAGTGCACTCTTGCGGAGCTTTTGAACATGCTTGTGAGAATCCAAAAGGCTATCCAAGGGAGAAAAGGAAAAGAGGTTGCACTTATTGCCGCTTCTAATGGGACTAAGAAAAAGGGCAATAAGAAAAAGAAAGGCAGGACAAGTGTTATCAAGCCCACGAGTGGCATAGCCAAGAATAAGGGCAAGGCCACTATGAAGGAAGAGCAAGGCAAAGGAAAGTATTTCCATTGCCAAGGTGAAGTACATTGGAAGAGGAATTGTCCTAAGTTCCTTGAGTCTCTCAAGACAAAAGGAAAGGACAAGCAAGGAGAATGTGAGACTTTCTCTAATTTATTTGCTTCTAAATGTTCTAAGAGCTCATCTAATACATAGGTATTGTATACCGATGCAAGTTCTAACATTTGTTCATCTTTACAGGATCTAGTAAATAAGAGAAGGTTGAGGCCTAATGAAGTGACCTTAAAGCTTAGAGATGAAGTAAGTGTTACGACCAAAGCTATATGATTTACCTCTATTAATTTATATAATCATGTTTTGTTATTGGAGGATGTATTATATGTACTTCATGCCTATAAGAACATTATCTCTATCTTTAGTTTGACTAGTAGGGGTTATGAATTCCATTTTGGTAGAGATGTATATAAAATTTATTTTGGAAATATATTGGTAGGCATGGGTTATTTAATACATGGTTTATATTATGTTGATAATATGTCCAATAATACTAAGCCTCTAAATGTTGTGAATACATTGCTAATTTAAAATGCCTCTAACTCCAAATATCTATAGTACTTGAGATTATATCATATTGTAGAGGATAGGATCATGAAGTTGGAAAAGATGAAAATTTTGAGCAATCTTGAATCCACATCCAATCCAACTTGTGAGGCTTATCTTCAAGGCAAGATGACTAGATCATAATTTATTGGACAAATGGCAAGAGCCAATAATGTGGTGGAGATCATACATAGTGATGTATATGGACCATTTAGTGAAATGGCTAGAGGTGGTTTCTACTACTTTATAACCTTTATGGATGATCTATCAAGGTATGGGCTTTTGTTTCTCATAAAGAACAAAAGTGAATCCTTTGAAAAGTTCAAGGAGTTCAAAGCCCAAGTAGAGAACCAAACCGGGAAAAGTATTAAAACTTTAAGATCATATCGAGGAGGTAAATACTTGAGTACCGAGTTCATTGAGTTACTCAAGGAGCATGGCTTTGCATCACAACTCACACGGCCTAGAACACCTCAATTAAATGGTGTGTCCGAGATGCAAAATTGTACTTTATTGGATATAGTATGTTCCATGATGAGCTACACCGATCTTCGTATATCACTTTAGGGTTTTGCACTCCAAATGGCCTTCTACATCCTTAATCGTCTTCATCCAAGTCCGTTTCTACCATACCATATGAGATATGGCATGGTAAGGCACCAAGTCTTAAACATGTTAAGATTTGGGGATGCCCGACTTTTATCAAAAAGTTGAAATTAGACAAGTTGAATACAAAGTTAATTAAAGGAAGGTTTATTGGATATCCTAAAGATAATTTAGGATATTACTTTTATCTTCCTACTGAACAAGTTGTTGTTGTAAGTAGAGATGCTATATTTCTCGAGAAAGAGTTTCTTAAAGAATGTGGCAAAAGAAGGAAGATAATGTTACATGAGAAGTCATCTAAAAAAGCCCAACAAATTGATCAAATGGATATTGATAAACCCGAAGAGCCTATTCCAATTGAGAATGTTATCACTCTGACTCTTAGAAGGTCTAGTAGGGTATCTCGTCCTCCGGAGAGATACGATTTTCTCTATGATATGCAAGAGTTGTATGCTTATGAAGAAAGCATTCATGTTAATAATCCTACTACATACGAAGAAGCTTTATGTGATAAAGATTCTTCAAGATGACTTGAGGCAATCATAACTGAAATGGATTCCATGTATGTAAATCAAGTTTGGACACTTGTTGATTTTCCTGACAGTATTGTACTTATTAAGTGTAAATGGATCTTTAAGAGAAAGATTGGTGCAGATGGGAAGGTAGAGACCTATACAGCTAGGCTTGTAATGAAAGGGTTTCGCCGAAGGCAAGGCGTTGACTATAAGGAGACCTTCTCGCCAGTAGCTATGATTAAATCCCTTTGGATTCTTTTTGATATTTCCGCACACCATAATTATGAGGTTTGGAAAATGAATGTCAATACCGCATTCCTTAACAGTTATGTTGAGGAAGACATTTTCATAGAGCAACCCAAGTGTTTTAAATCTGAAGAAAGCTCAAAAGTATGCAAGCTTAACAGATTCATTTATGGTCTAAAGCAAGCTTCAAGAAGTTGGAATCATCACTTTGATGGGGCTATCTATTCTTATGGTTTCATTAAGAACAAGGATAAGCCATGTGTTAACAAAAAGGTTGGTGGGAGTCAACTCACTTTCCTAGTCTTGTATATTGATGATATTCTACTCATTGCTAATGATGTCGGTTTGATGACCTCTATGAAAGTACGGCTGCCTAAAACCTTCTTAATGAAAGACTTAGGGAAGGCTACCTATATTCTCGGGATTTGATTCTATAGATATAGATCGAAGAGAATAATAGGTTTATCTCAAAGTCTTTACTTGGAAAATGTATTGAAGAGGTCCAATATACTCTATTCTAAGAGGGGATTGTTACCTTTTAGGCAAAGTATCTACCTATCTAAGGAGATGTCGCCCAAAACACCCGAGGAAATGGCGGAGATGGCCAAGGTTCCTTATGCTTCGGCCATAGGAAGCCTAATGTATACTATGTTATGTACTAGGTCGGATATTGCCTTTACTATTAATATGACTAGCAGGTTTCAATCTAACCCAGGTTTGGAGCATTAGGTGGTAGTTAAGGCTATCCTTAAGTACTTTAGAAGGACTAAGGATTTACTCTTGACTTATGGAGGAGGTGACTTACAGCTTACAGGTTTCACGAATTCTGACTTCCAGTTAGATGTGGATAATAGAAAGTCTATCTCCGAGTTTATCTTTACCTATAATGAAAGTGCAGTGAGCTGGAAGAGTTCTAAGAAAAGTATCACTGCTGATTCCACTACAGAGGCTGAGTACATAGCCACATCAGATGCTACTAAAGAAGTTGTTTAGATTTGGAAGTTTGTCATCGAACTAGGAGTTATTCTTTCCATTGAGTCGATAGTTCCTCTCTTCTGCGATAACAATGGTGCCATTGCATTGGTAAAGGAACCAAGGTCTCACTAAAAATCCAAACACATAGAAAGGTGCTACCATATAATTAGAGAACTTATTGGAAAGGGCGATGTGCTTATGCAAAAGGTAGCTTCATCAGATAATGTGGTTGATCCATTGACTAAAGTGCTCACTCAACTGCAGTTAGACAGTCATCTTGAGAAGATGGGTCTTAGATATTGCAGTGAATGGCATTAGTGCAAGTAAGAGATTATTAGTATATATGTGCCCTAGTGCCATTCTTGTATGATGACATTGTACCTTTATCCCTATGGCAATAAAAATATTCATTTAAATTAAGTGTTAAGTTTATTTGAATATTTACCCTTTAGTATTATGTTAAATGAGTTTATCATCAAGAGCTGATAATATGAGTGACAAATTCATTTAGTACATATACTATAAATATTCATAGTTGTTGCATTAATATAAGAGTAGTATTAATCCTAAACTATCACCTCTATCTATTTTCCTTAATCTGTATATGATATCAATAGTGGGAAGTAATGAGTCTCATGTTACTTGATATAAGATATCAAAATAGACATATGGATACTCATATGATGGGTGGATCTAACTGTGACGTAAGATTTATGATTGCATGAAAATTCACTTTTGTCAACAATCACAAACTTGGACATAATAGTGTATATAGTCCTTTAACCTGAGGTGACATGGTCATCCATATATGGTTGGTTAGAGTTTGTTACCACCTATATGCCTATGCTAGCTATGTATGGGTATATGGCGTGTGGTGGCTCTAGTCGGTTATATGTAGGAATGAGTGATTGGCCAATATGGAATTCATTACTTGGAGTGAACCAGGATAAAAGCATATGCTATCTAAGTTATTCTTGATGAATACTTAACCGAAAAATGTTTCGGTGCTAGAAAAGAATTTCTAGTAATAGTCGTGTTTTATCGAGCATTGAACTAAAGATGAGGTCATATGATTGAGGTAATTAGAGTTTGACTACAACATAACTCTATCCAATATCGGGATCTTATAATGAAGGGACATTTAATGCACAGTAATTATGTTCTATAGGTCTTTTGAATCAAAGGAAAGGATTCATTTTTAATTGAGTAGTCATGACATCTATACTAAGGGTCACTCACGACTTATGAGAACTAAAAATGATTAATTGGAATTTTCACATTTAGCATGGAAAGGTATTTCCATAATATTAAATGTTAATATTATTTTCCATTACTAATTAGACTTGAACCTAATAAGTCACACACATAAGAGTTGCACTAATGAAGATAATTATTAATTTAATTATTAATTAAAGAGTTTAATTAATAAATTAAATTAATTGAATTAGATTTATGAATGTCCTGGGTTCTAGCATATCCTAAAATCTAAATTCAAATCTTAGGTTTAATTGTGATTAATTAAATATTAATTTGGACTTGATTTAATATGCGATATTAAGTTCAAGGGCTAAATTGATATTTACCTCTAATTATAGTATGGATATGAGCCATGAGATGGACCATAAGGATTAAATGTGATGGATAAGATTTGGGCTTTATTTAAGAGTTAAATAAGCCCATGAGTTGTCTTAATTAGTTTAGTATATATATATATATGGGCCTTATTTAAGAGCTAAATAAGCCCAAGACCTTAGCCCAACTCATTAAAAGTTAATGAAGTCAAAGGGTAAGGTTATATTTACAACCAAACTAATCCCACTTATTTAAAAAAGTAAGGCCACCTAAGCAAAAACCTATGCATACATATAGTTAGAGTATGAGACACTTAAACGCATATATGCTCACACATACATATAGTTTGAGTCTAAGACACTCAAGCTATTGTCATATGCATTTTTTTTAAGTTAGTATGTTTTGTAGAGACAACTAACTGATGTATAAGTTCTCATTCTCTACAATACATAAACTAGATATCAAAAGAAAATAGCTCTTAAGAGTTGAATGTTCTTATTCTTCTTCAATTTTTATCTTGTGTAGAGAGTGATAAAAAAACACAAGTGGTATGTTTGCATATATCCATCATTGATATCCATTAGAGGTTGTAATAAGTCCTACACATTCAAGCTTGGAGGAGTTCTAGCAAGTGCCTTGGGTCATTATCTTGAAAAGAGGCTTGTGGGTAGTTCTCCACCATTCTTGAAATCTCATTGGGGCAACTTATGTGTTTTAAGCTAGAGGCTTCACATTTGGGGAGCTTGGAACTTGTAGATCACAATAACCTAAATCTTATCAAGTGTGCTACACACTTTAGGAGTTTGTAAGTATTACTAAACTCTTAGATTGTAGGACTCTTGGCTTATGAAGTTTGTGTTGTTTAATATTTTAAAATGTTGTCCATTGATGCATGTTTTTAGTCATGTAAGTGTCTTGTGATGTGTTCTT
The DNA here is from genome assembly GCA_949673435.1 of Macaranga tanarius. Lineage (NCBI taxonomy): Eukaryota > Viridiplantae > Streptophyta > Magnoliopsida > Malpighiales > Euphorbiaceae > Macaranga > Macaranga tanarius. The sequence continues at coordinate 13,187 of CATIWO010111312.1, read as the reverse complement.
GGGCTAATTGAGATTTTAGTATTCATGCAAGAGTTACATGTGATTAAAATTTTAAAAATTTTGTATAATCCATTGGTTGCTATGAATCTCCTTTCAGATGGATGCCTTGCCATTCATAATTCTATAATCTCACCTCCATAAGGAAAATTATCGAAGGGCTATTTTAGTTTATAATGTTATAAAGCAAACGAACTATCCAAGGGTTGCCAAGCCTTTGGAGGTTCTAGCTTAATAAACTTGTTTAACCTAGCAAGACTGCAGAGTAATCTTTGCCTCGGAAGAGCCAGATATGTCCTCCACTAGTAACATAATACCTTTACATCATTTACCACTCACATCAATATTAATCAAATCACCAACCATATCAACATCATTCTATTAGCGTAGATGTGCCCTAGGGCCATTCTTGTATGTAGACATTGTATAATTATCCCTATGGTAATAAAATATTTATTTAAATTAAGTGTTAAATTTATTTGAATATTTACCCTTAGTATTATGTTGAATGAGTTTATTATTAAGAGTTGATAATCTGAGTGACAAACTCATTTGGTACATATGCTATAAATGTTCATAGTCGTTGGATTAATATAAGGGTAGTATTAAACTCTAGACTATCACCTTTGTCTATTTTCCTTGATCGGTATGTGATATCGATAGTGGGAGGTAGTGAGTCTCATGCCACTTGATATAAAATATTAGAATAGACATGTGGATCCTTATGTGATGGGTGGATAGAACTGTGACGTAAGATTTATGATTGCATGGAAATTCACTTTTGTCAACAATCACAATCTTAGATATAATGGTGCATATAGTCCTTTGACTTGAGGCGATACGATCATCCACATATGGTTGGTTAAAGTTTATTACCGCTTACATACTTATACTAGCCACGTATGGGTATATGGCGTGTGGTGGCTCTAGTTGGTTATATATAGGGATGAGTGATCGGCAAGATGGAATTCATTACCTGGAGTGAACCGGGATAAGATCCTATGCTATCTAAGTTATTCTTGATGAATAAGTACTTGGGTAGGTCAAACCCGACTTACCCGAAAAGAGTTTCGGTACTAGAAAAGAGTTTCTAGTAATAGTCGTATTTTTTCTAGAATTAAACTTAAGATAAGGTCATATAATTGAGGCAATTAGAGTTTTACTAAACTATGACTATAGCCAATATCGAGATCTTGTAATGAAGGGACATTTAGTGCACGGTAATTATATTTTATGGTTCTTGTGGATCTATATATAAAGCATTCATTTATAATTGGGTAGTCGTGACATTTATGTTAGGGGTCACTCACGACTTATGGGAACTAAATGTGATTAATTGGAATTTTCACATTTAGGATGGAAAGGTGTTTCTATAATATTAAGTGTTAATATTATTTTCCATTGCCATTTAGACTTGAACCTAGTAAGTCATACACATGAGGGTTGCACTTATGGCGATTAATATTAATTTGATTATTAATTAAAGAGTTTAATTAATTAATTAAATTAATTGAATTGGATTTGCACGTATGCAGGGATCTAGCATATCCCGAAATCTAAATTCAAAGATTGAGACTTAATTGTAATTATATAAATATTAATTTGGACTTAATTTAATATGTGATATTAAGTTCAAATACCAGATTAATATTTTCCTCCAAATGCATTCTTAAGATGGGCCATGAGATAGACCATTTATATTGATTAAGATGAACTTGAATGGACTTAGGATGGGGATTTATTTAAAAAGTTTAAATAAGCCTATAAGTTGTTTAGTTTGGTATGGAGTGGGCCTTCTTCAAGTGTAGAGAAGCTTATATACCCATAACCTCAGCCCATATCCATTAAGAGTTAATGATATCAAGGCTAAGGTTATCCATATAACCAAACACCACCCACACACTTATAAACTAAAGCCATGCATATAGATAGAGTATGAGATACTCAATCTATCAAATGCATGTAGCTTGAGTGTGAGACACTCAAGCTATAGCAATGCATGTGACTTGAGTGTGAGACGCTCAAGTTATTATTATTATTATTATTATAATATTGGTTTTGTTTAAGTTAGTGGAAAGTGTAGAGATAACTAAGCCAACTAATCCTAATGCATATTTGAGAGCAAAATTTGATATTCTAACAAAAGAGAGAAAAGGATTGAGAGTGTCTTCTTCCTTCTTCTTCTTCAAGTGTAGAGAATTCAAATATACACAAGTGTTATGTGCTTTCAAGTTAAAGCCATTATTGTACAAGAGTTGTAAAAGTACAAGTCCATCATCCATTGGAGGTTACATCCTTGTTCCATGCATTTAAACTTGGAGTGGCTCTAACAAGCTCTTGGGTCATCAATTAAGAGAGGCTTGTGGGTAGAGCTTTCACCATCCTTAAAGATCATCCTTGTGAAACTTGTGTGTTTCAAGCTAGAGGCTTCATATTTGGGGAGCTAGGAGCTTGTAGATCAACATTAACCAAAGCTTATCAAGCATGCTACCAACTTGGAGTTTTGTAAGTGTTACCAAACCCTTAGTTGCTAGGTCTTGTATTGTGAATGCATAACTTGGTTATTTATTGATGTATTATGTTGTCTTAGATGTATGTTTAGCTATGTATTTGCTGTGTAATATGATATATGGGCATGGATGTGGTTCATATGTAATGCAAGAGTTACATGCAATCAAAATTTTTAAAATTTCACACTTTTGGTTGTTGTATGATCACACATTCCTTCAATTTAGACTTCTAATAACTTTTGGGTTAGGAATATCGAACAAAATGTAGGCACTTTTATGATGGATCATTCAAAATCCTATGCTCTCCAATCTAAAGCCCTATGGTACATTCATAGATTTATCACCTGCTCCATTCATGCTAAGGGCTTAAGCAATAAAGAGTGTTGATATAGAAAGGCTTTTTCAATGAAAATTTTGGTTAGTTAATGATAGTGTGAGTGGAAATATATGCATTTGAGGTATTATTTCCAAATTTACAAATCACTTTTGTTAACAGCTCCAACCTTGAAACAATTCCTTCTATTCTCCTAGATGAAACCTTCCTTAAGGACTCTAAATAATTTAAAAAAGTAGGTGACTCTTAACTATTGAAAAAAGAAGAAGATGTTTAAGTAAGAGTTAAAAATCTTGAACAATATTTTGAGGACATTAATCAATTTCACATGGAAGGCACAAATGAACAAGCTCACTAAGAAAAAGAGAAAGCCTCTATACGTCAAGCACCTCAAGCTCCCACAAAGCCTCAAAGAAAAAGAGCAAGAGGCAAAGGATCCTCTAGAAGTGCCCAAGCCTTTGTAAATGAGTCTCAATGGGTTGGAGACCTATTTGATCGGATGTTATTAATTGAATTAAGCTTCAACACTAGAATTGATCAAGTGGAAGGCAATTCTAATATAAAGTTTGATCAGGTGTACATTGATATTGTTCATCTTCAATATGATATTCACTATTCATATGACAGGCAAGGTTACTAATGCTAATATGCTTCTTTCTCTCATTCACCATCTCAAGCATAAAGAGGAAATGAAAATGATGGAGATGATCAAGCCTAGCTTCTTTTAGAGCCTTTTTTCATGCATTTTATTCCTATTTTCTTTTACACATGTCTTTTCACTTGCATTCTCATTTTAGAATCTTATGAACCACCTTTATATATAATGATGTTTCTCATTCTTATATTGCTAAATTTGTTATTTATGTAATGTTTTCTTATCAATAAAATGTTATGACATTTTGCCTTTTATATAAATGTCTTTTTTCCTTTGACAAAAGGGGGAGTAGCATAAGATTTTGAATGAATGAAATTGTGATATGTGTGCATGCTTAGTATGAAATTTTTAAATGAATACTTCAACATACTTTGAACTATAAATTATATGAATTCCTTATATGACAAGAAGTCCAAAGTATAATGTTATGATCAAACTCTTAACTTATACTCAAGCACATATTGAGGGGGAGTTCCCTTAAACCCTTAATATATGATTGAGGGGGAGCAACTTATAGTCAATACACATACTTGCACACAAAACTCTATTATTAATCATTCAAAGCCTTTCAAACCTCTATTAAAATCCCTCAAAGTCACATAAACGAAAACAACTTAAAGAAGATCAATAAGAGTCAAAAGAGTGAAGTTTTTCAAGCCAAATATGCCCTTTAGCATTGGTCATCACGATTGTGAGAGGCACACATGACTCAGGCTCAAGTTTGGGCTCGTTTAAAGAAAAAAAAGTCTCTTCTTTAACAGTTCCAGTAGAAAAACCACCTCTTAACAAATAGTTCCCAGTTGAAACATGTCTCTATTACTCTATCTTTCCTCTAAGCTCTTGTTGCACACACTTTCATTAATGGTAAAAAAAACCACAATGTTAACCAATTAATTAATTAATCAAGTATTTGATTATAAATTTTGGCCAACAATAATATAAAAGTCACAATATAGTTCTTTCTCAAAAAAATTAAAATATGGTGCGGACAATTATTTATTATCTTAGAATAATTTTAAAGCATAAATATTTGCCAAATTTATTTAAGAATGTAATAATTATCATTATAAAATCATTAATCTAAATTATTCTATGCTATACATTTCATTCTTAAGAAGTGATTTTAGAGTGTAAATTTTTTTTATTTTTTATAAAAATTATTATAATAATCAAAATATTTTAAGAGTATAAAACTTTTCAATGAAAATTTTATTTGGCCAATGAAGTGTAAAATTTATTTAGAAAAATATATCAAAATTGTTACACTCTAAAATCACTATTTAATAATAAATAATATAAATTGATATACGAATAGCTAAGAGCAACTAATTGATCTTTTATTTTAGCAATTAAGTGTGTATATATAGCTTATTAGTACAAAAAATCTAAACATTTATGACCTTTTATAATTTTACTAAAAATTTTTAATTTTAGTAAACATATCCTGATTTAGCAAATGTTTGATAATTTTAATACAAATATTTATTTAGTCAAAATAAAATAAAAATACTGATATGACATCATATAAAAGGTTAAATTTACCATATTTTAAATTAGTAAATTTATAATAGTTTATTGGTATAAATATTTAAATTTTTTAACAAATTTTTCCCAACTTTTAATTTTTGATAAAATATTTTAACTTAGCCTATTTATTCAATTTTAATACAAATAATTATTTATTTAAAATTAATTAAAAAGTGTAGACTCAATAATAAATGAATTAAATTTACTATTGATAAATTTATAAATTATTGTCATTATAATAATTTTAAATATTAAAGATGTTTTTAATATAAAAATTATTACTCTAAATAATTTAAAATTTTTATTATTTCATATATATCACGTTGGTTTCTTTTATTTGATTTTGACGAAATGTCTATTTATACTAAAATTACCAACGATTGATGAAATTGGAACTTTTTTTTGCCAAAATTAAAAGATTTTAATAAAATCATAAAAATTCGCAAATGTTATATATATATGTAAAAATAATTTGCAACTATAGTATTCCAAATGGCCATTTCATTAGTGTTCTAATTATTCATTGCATACATGCAAATAATAAGAGATTGAGTCCAATCAATTGCAACTTTTAACAGTACAAAAATTTGTGATAGAATTTTGATTTTTCCAAATTAGTACATGATAAATCTAGCACCCAGCTTGCAAGCACAAGAAAGCCTATGGTGAACTTAGGATCTTTAACCTACAGCTCCTCCGACGCTCAAGTTAGACTTCTCAATCAATGGACTTCATGTTATATTACATGGATAAGCAATATATATAATGGTCTAAGGCATAAACCTTTTCTATCATATTTACCTTATTTAATAATGTTGATATCTTGAGAATATTGTTTATATTTGAACTCTATCTCTAGGAGATATATGTGATCTAGATGTCTAATGTTTGACTTGATCCGAAACTATTAAAGTTTATCCGGATGATGAATTGAATCTCTTTGTTTAAACTACATATGACTTTATCCGGATCTTTTTAATCTTGTTAATGTCTTTAACTTAATGGCGACTGGTTTTGGATTTCTGAACTTTATCAAATGGTTGGCTTTTATCAAAGCCTAATTATTCTACTAACTTATTATCAAGAGTTCCCCTTAAATTTTCATGGATATTTATGTTCATTTTTATTTGTTTGTGTATCGAAGTATTTAATAGAACTTTGAGATGTTCATTTGAACATAAAATTACATGTTTAAGTCTTAAGGACTTGCAATTTTATAATTCACATTTGAGCATGAAATTTCATGTTCGGGCTTATGAATACGAAATTTTGTGATGTTCACTCAATTTTAAAATTTCATGTCCACTTTTTAAAAACTTGAAATTTGAGTGTGAAATTACATGCCTAACTCTTGAGGATTTAGAAATGTTATCGTACTCATCTGAGCATGAAGTTATAAGCTCAGGTGTTGAGGACTTGGAAATTTATAATGATCATTTGAACTTTTAAGTTTGAATCTTTAAGACTTAGAATGTTGGATGCTTATGAAACTTTAAGTTTGGGTTTTGTGGACTAGGAAATTTTTAGTTATATATTTAGCTCTTCCAAACTTGAAGTTCTAAATGCTTGCATAGTATGAAATTATGTATCCAAGTCCCTTGGACTCGGAACATTTGAATGAATTACATATCCAACTCCTATAAATTTTGAATGCTTACTCATAGCATAAAATTATATTAAGATCTCTTAAACCTAAAATTTTTAAATTACATGTTCGACTTACATACTTAGAATTTTGAATGCCTACTTAGAGCATAAAATTGTATGTCCTAAATTTTTGAATTACATATCTGGCTTATGGACTTAGAATCTTGAATGCTCACTTAGATCATGAAATTGTATGTTCGAATTTTTGGGACTGGAAATTTTTGAATGAATTACATGTTCGGCTTAAGGACTTAGAATTTTGAACGCTTATTTAGAGCATAAATTTTTATTTGTGGGTCTCTTGGACTAAAGTTTTGTATTATATGTTTAGATCTTATGCACTCGAAATGTTTACTCTCTTGTATGCACATGTTTTTCAGACTTGAAATTTAAGTATATGTCCAGCTCTCTGAACTTATAATTTTGAATGCTCTTACTTGAACACAAAATATATGTCCTGGTCTCTTAGACTTAAAATATAAGCATAAGTTCATCTCTTTAAACTTGTAATTTCGAGTGCTCTTACTTGAGCAAAAATACATATTTAGGTCTCTTAGATTTGGAATATAAGTATATTTTTGGCTCTCCGAACTTGTAATTTTTAGTGCATTTGCTTGAGCATAAAATATATGTCTGGGTCTTTTAGACTCAGAATATTAAAATGCTTATCTGAGCATGAGTCAACAAGTCTAGATTTTGACTAAAAATTTAATACTATTTTGAGCATGAAATTGTATGTTCAGCTCTCTTAGACTTGCAAATGTTGAAATGTCATTTAAACATGAATCGACAAGTTTGGATTTCGTGGACTTGAAATTTTGATGCTCTCTTAAACATGATATTGTATATCTAAGCCTCTTAGATTCAAAATATTAAAATGCTCATCTGAGTATGAATCGACAATTTTGGATTTTTTGTGGACTTGGAATATTGATGCTTTCTTAAGCATGAAATTATTTGTCTGAGCCTTGAAGTGTCTAGAACTTTGAGATGCTCATCTGAGCATCAAGTTGTTCATTTGAGCCTTAAAGTACTTTATGCTTTATGATTAAATCATTAAAAAAGATTGTCTGAGTATTGAGATCCTTGTCTAAGCATTGAATTACTTATGAGATCATTGAGGTGCTCATTTGATCCTTAAAATGCTAATTTGAGCATTAGTTTACTTGATTCAACTATATGCACATCTGAGTATTGAAATGCTCATCCAAGTAATTAGGGGTGAGCAAAACCCGACCGCCTCCCGGAAACCCAAACTAAACCGTCTAAGTTTGGTTCAATTCGGATTTTATTTTTTTCATCTATAAATTTCAGTCAAAATTGACCCGACCAAAAAACCAAAGATAGTTATTATATATATATATATACATATATATATATTGACCCGACCAAAAAACCAAAGATAGTTATTATATATATATATATATATATATATATATGTATATATATATATATATGTATGTATGTATATATAAAGTGGTGAGGCATTCCACGTTTCTTATTAGGGTTGTAAGTTTGATCCCAACTACTGCCAATTTCCATTTTTTTTAACTTTCTACTTGACAGAAAAAAAAGGCTAAAGTGGTGAGGCATTCCACGTTTCTTGTTGGGGTTGTAGGTTTGATCCCAACTATAACCAATTTCCATTTTTTTTTAACTTTATACTTGACAGAAAATTTAAAAAAAAAGGCTAGAATAGCATAAGTGGGACTCGAGCTTGGGTCTCCAAGCCAAATGACACACGTGCTAACCACTAAGTCAACATGAATTGTTTGTTATTTAATATATATTCTTTGTTTTATTATTTAATCAAAAACCTGAAATCAAACCACCTATCTGACTAAACTTTTGGTTTGGTTTTAAATTCTAAAAAATTTCTCTAACCCGAAGTTTCGATTGCACACCTTTATAAGCAATGAGGTTATCTGAACATTATAATGATCATGTTAAGAGGGTCATTCGAGCATAATGAGCATTATTATCCTCAATTGAGAATTAATATTTTCACCTAAGCATTGCAATACTTGTTTGAACATTGAGTGCATTTTTCTTGAGCATTTTAATGTTCTTTATTTTGAGATTGATGTTCACGTGTTTATTTTTTCATGATTGCTATATTCTTTCATGTTGTTGGGCTTGTAGTCTTGTTTTTATTACCTTTTAGCTTCTTTAGAGCTCAATCTTCATTCTCTTTCACTCTTATTTTTCTTTAACCTTCATATAGTTATAAGAAAAATCCTGCACATTATTTTATTGCTAATGTTCTTATATACAATTTTTTTTTGGAAGATGAAAACATGAACCACCCTATTACCAATAATCGTTAGGATCTTGAATCTGAAGGAAATTTTTGCTTTTATAATTTCGCTTATAAAGGGAGTGCTTTTATTCATAATGCATTCTTCTTCATTAGGCCTAATTCGAAACTTGTGTATTACATCTCACATTTGCCAACTGATCTCATTTTTTTCATTGGACATAACTCAGATATCCAACTCTATAAATCCTTCATTCAGGTACTTGGATTCTCAGCTTTTGAATTATTGACTCTTTATTTTTTGAACTTTGACTTTGTCTTCTTTAGCTTGAGTATTTTCTTTAGCTTGAGTCTCTTCCATTTGTACTTTAGTTGGCCCAAATGGGTGTGTTATAATTAGGTAGAATATGTCTATTATTAGGATAAGAAGTATCGGCTCTTGTTTAAGATATGCCAACTGTTGTTAGAGGATGCTCATTTAAGCTTTAAAGTTATTGGTCAAGGCTTCCTTGTATAAGGGTGGCTAGTTGGCTTATCCTCTTAGTTTGTTCAAAAGGCTTCCGTGTTGATGAGAGATCCAGATAGATTTTAAAAAAGAGTTGACAGTATGGACTAGTTTTGGTGTTGGACATGATTATAAAAAGGCGGCACTAATAGGGGTGCAAACCTGAATGTGATCATTAATGAATTTTGAAGCTCATGTAAGTTTGGAGGTGGAGAATAAAGCCTAGCCAAAAGAAGTCCTTATCATAGAATTATTTTAGATTTCTTCCATTGATTGGGAAGTAGTGTTGATAGATTAGATTTCTCCCATTGATTGGGAGGCAGTGTTGATAATTTAAATGATAAGGATAGAAGCATTAGTAGTTCCAGAGACGCTAGTCATCTCTTAAAATAATGATGCGTTTGCACAGGTGCTCTAACACTCAAGTTAGACTTCTTAATCAGTGGACTTTATGTTACAGTACATGGATGAGTAGTATGTATAATGGTTTGATGTACAAATATATTCTATCACGTTTACCTTACTTTATAAGGTTGATATCTTTAGAATAGTAGTTATAGTTGAACTCTATCTCTGAGATATATATATGATTCAAACGTCTGGTGTTTGACTTGATCTGGATCTCTTGAGGCTTATTTGATTGATGAACCAGATCTTTTTATTTAGACCATATGTAATCCGAATAACTTTATCCGGATCTCTTTAGTCTTGTTAATGTCTTTGGCCTATTAATGGCTGGTTGTGGGTTTCTAGAATTGTTATATCATGGACCCCTGTCCATATTGTAATATGGACCGGGATCCATAACACATGTGTACGACATAATATAAAAGCCCGCCTATTTTTTCTAAATATTAAATTAACGGCAGTTACTCTCTTAACATAATGCTCTCTCCTTCAATCTCTCGCAAACTCTTCGTTGTTTCTGCTTCTAGTCCATCGTTGGCACTTCCAAGTTCTCTATTTCGACTTTCTAGTTATTAATGAATGTTTCCATTTTCATTACTGAGTATAATTTTGCTTCTATTAATTTTATTTGTTTGTTTAGTTATAAACCACATGTTCATTACTATAAACTCAAAGGTTCATTAGTTTGAACTCAAAGGTTCATTAGTTTAAACTCAAAGGTTCATTAGTTATGAAGTATAGGTTCATCAGATTTAATACTCAGGTTATTATATTTCTGTTTCAGCATTTTTAAAATCCACATGTTCATTAGTCAATTCATGTATGTTCATTTCTTAAATAACGTAGGTTCATCATTGTCAATATTCATGTTCATTAGTTATTCAATTTTATTAATGAATGTTTCCATTTTCATTACTGAGTATAATTTTGCTTCTATTAATTTTATTTGTTTGTTTATTTATAAACCACATGTTCATTACTGTAAACTCAAAGGTTCATTAGTTTAAACTCAAAGGTTCATTAGTTATCAAGTATAGGTTCATCAGATTTAATACTCAGGTTATTATTTTTCTGTTTCAGCATTTTTAAAACCCACATGTTCATTAGTCAATTCATGTATGTTCATTTCTTAAATAACGTAGCTTCATCATTATCAATACTCATGTTCATTAGTTATTCAATTTTATTACTAAATGTTTCCATTTTCATTACTGAGTATAATTTTGCTTCTATTAATTTTATTTTTTTGTTTGGTTATAAACCACATGTTCATTATTGTAAACTCAAATGTTCATTAGTCTAAACTCAAAGGTTCATTAGTTATCAAGTATGCATTCATCACTTCAAAATCATAATTCTATATATCTTAATTAATTGAATAGTATAGGTTCATTACAGATAATGAAGATTCATTAGTTATCAACTATAGATTCGTCACTTTTAATACTCAAGTTCATTACACTTAAATAGGTTCATTAGTCCAATAGTATATGTTCATTACTTAAATCATCAAGGTTCATTAGTTTAAACTCAAAGGTTCATTAGTTATCTAGTATAGGTTCATCAAATTTAATACTCAGGTTATTATATTTCTATTTCAGCATTTTTAAAATCCACAGGTTCATTAGTCAATTCCTATATATTCATTTCTTAAATAACGTAGGTTCATCATTGTCAATACTGATGTTTATTAGTTATTCAATTTTATGTTTTAAATGAACCTAAAATATTTCAAAACTAATAATTATTTTTCATAATTAATATTTTAAAGATACATGAGATAAAAATCATTAGCGAAGAAAACAATGAAGAAGAAAAATAAAATTAAAAGCAAAAAGCCTACAACGACTCTTAGTCAAACATCAGAATCAAGCTCGGACGACGTACTAATCAAGTTCAAAACTGCTGCTCCATAACTAGAAAAAGAGGAAATAGAATCAGCTACTGGACAACCATAAATAGAAGCTCTAGTGACAAACAAGAGGAAATCTGAGCAGACAATATCAGAATAAGAAGAACACACATCAAAAAAAAAAAGAAAAGGGTAACAAAGTCCGATGAAGCACAGAGAGGCAAATCCTTACTAACAAGAATGTCACCAAAAGGAATGCATAAAATAATACAAAAATTATCAGAACAACAATGCAATGCAGTAAAAGAAATTGGATTTGGAAGTATGCTTCAACTCACATTAAATATTCCTTGTGGAAATATACTTGTTGTTGAGGCTAAAGGTGATAAGGACACACCAGAGTTTGAGCAACTACTCAAAACTTGGAGACAAAGCTGGAACTTAGAAGTTGGTAGCCCAATAACACAACAAATGGGTGAAGAACTTATGAAAAGAGGAGATTCTGGAGATGAATTCAAGAGTGATTTTGTAGTTTTTGTAGTTTCTTCTATGATAAAAGGGCACCATAACAAAAAAGCAAACTATAAAATACTACTTTCTCTCATTGATGTCAATCAAATCAAGAATCTAAATTGGTGCCACTTCACAATAAAGACCCTTGGACAATCGGTTGAAGAATGGAAGAAAAAACCAACTAGTTTTTTTACTGGTCCAATCACTTTCCTTCTGGTTAGTAATTCTAAATTCAATACTTAAATTCTATAGGTTCATCAGTAAAATACTATAGGTTCATTTCTAAAATGTTGCAGGTTTATTACTTATCCACTATAGGTTCATTAGTTAAAACATCCAAATTCATTAGTTACCAAATATACATTCATCACTTCAAAATCATAATTCTATATATCTTAATTAATTAAATAGTATAGGTTCATTACTAATAATGAAGATTCATTAGTTATCAAGTATAGGTTCATCACTTTTAATACTCAAGTTCATTACACTTAAATAGGTTCATTAGTCCAATAGTATATGTTCATTACTTAAATCATCAAGGTTCATTAGTTTAAACTCAAAGGTTCAATAGTTATCAAGTATAGGTTCATCAGATTTAATACTCAGCTTATTATATTTCTGTTTCAGCATTTTTAAAATCAACAGGTTCATTAGTCAATTCCTATATATTCATTTCTTAAATAACGTAAGTTCATCATTGTCAATACTCATGTTTATTAGTTATTCAATTTTATGTTTTAAATGAACCTAAAATATTTTAAAACTAATAATTATTTTTTATAATTAATATTTTATAGATACATGAGATTAAAATCATTAGCGAAGAAAACAATGAAGAACAAAAATAACATTAAAAGCAAAAAGCCTACAATGACTCTTACTCAAACATCAGAATCAAGCTCGGACGACGTACTGATCAAGTTCAAAACTGCTACTCCACAACCAGCAAAATAGGAAATAGAATCAGCTGCTGGACAAC
>CATIWO010111293.1:0-35526 GCA_949673435.1 Macaranga tanarius | reverse complement strand
TCTTTTTCTAAAAAGAATGTTTATCTCTTATATTATTGTTATTTAAAATTAAGTTAAAATTAAGCTCATAAAAAGATAAAATATAACAAAAATTATATATATAAGTAAAAAGTAATATAATCATAGACATATTTTCTAAAGTTGATATCTTATTTTAGTATAAAAATATAAATGGTAGAATGTGTAAAATTAGTTAAAAGAAAATGATCATAAAAAAAATTATGTATAAAACCGAACCGAATAGGAAAAATTATTTTATGTAAATGAATTTCCATTATATACATATAGGGTGTGCATAGTCGGTTTCAGTTTAAAACCGAACCGAATCAGAAAAACCAACTAACTAAACCTCCTGAAAATTTATAACTGAACCAAACCGATTATAGACTAAAACTAAGCCGAACTGAGTCGGTTCGGCTTGGTTTAGTCTATAATCGGTTTGGTTCGGTTATGAATTTTCAGGAGGTTCAGTTAGTTAGTTTTTCCAATTCGGTTTTAAACTGAGGTTCGGTTCGGTCAGTTTTTTGGTTCATTAATTTTATTTTTTAAATAATTTTTATTTTTATTTATTATTTTATAATTTTTAAAGTGTATTATTTAATTATATAACTAAAAATATTTTTTTATTTATAATTTTAATATTTATGTATAATTTTTTCTAATTAATATAGTTTATTTAATATTTTATTATATATATATAGTGTACTATGAATCTAACCTTAGTCTGGAAAAGAGAGATCTTTTTAGTCGAGACAACAAGATCATTTTTCTTAGCAACATAAAAGAAAACTTTCAAATGTTTAAAATATTGCTCAAGAGAGTTTAAAAATATAAGCACATAATCAATATAAACAATTCAGAATTCAAAATAAGGATTAAAAATATCATTCATAATCCTCTGAAATTCTGAAGGTGCATTTTTCAAACCAAAAGGCATTACATTCCATTCATACTAACCAAATGTAATAGTAAATGCAGTTTTATAATGATCTTTTGGGTCAATTTGAATTTGTCAAAATCCTGATTTCATATCAAATTTAGAAAACACAATGCAGAATGCAGTTTTTGTAAAAGATCCTTTTTGTTTGGAATCGGATATCGAATCCATTTCAGGGCTGTATTCAAAGGCTTATAATTGATCACTAATCTAGGAGTTTCTCTTTCTATTTTTGAAGCTTTTTTCACATAAAAAGTTGCACAACTCTAGGGTGACCTAGATTTAGAAATTAATCATTTAGACTTTAACTTCTGAATTTCTTTCCTACAATGTTGTTCTAATTCAGCATTCATTTATATTGGTCTGGCCTTGGTTGAGATATTTTTCTCATTAAAGCCTGGTTTATAAGGTAAGTCTACCAAATGCCATTTGTTATCCCAAAAAGCATTTGGTAAATCAGAACAAATTTCTTTTTCAACCAGATTTTGGAAATCAGAAATCCTTTGTTTTAAGAAATCCGTTTTCAATTGTTCTTGAATTTTTTGAAAACAAACATTTTGTTTTAAAAACAACAAATCATCTTGTTTTCCTTTTATTAAAACATTTATCTCATGTTGGTAAATGGAATTGGCCTTTATCAGATTGAGATATCGGGTTTTTGGTTTTTTAATAAAAAGAAAAGACAAAGTTATGTGTTTACTTTATAGAATTTGCCAACAAATTTCTAGACAAGATTCTTGATAAAACCCACCTTCAGAGATTCTTGGGAAGTCTTAATTATGTCTTAAATTTTTGTCCTAATATTAATAGGATAGCAAAGCCTTTGCATGATAGACTTAAAAAGAATCCCATTCCCTGGTGTGGTGAGCATACTCAAACTGGTCAACAGATTAAAACACAATTCCAAACTATTCCTTGCCTTGCTCTTGTTGACCCCGGTCTTCCAAAGATTATTGAAACTGATGCTAGTGAGTTAGGTTATAGGGGCATTCTTAAACAATTTCAAAATGGTCAGGAAGTAGTCATTCAATATACTTCTGGTCATTGGAATAGTACATAGCAGAACTATTCTACTATAAAAAAAAAAGAGATTCTTTCCACTGTCTTGTGCATCTCCAAATTTCAATCTGATTTATTAAATCAAAAGTTTTTACTTCGCATTGATTGTAAATCAACAAAAGAAGTTTTGTAAAAGGATATTCAAAACATTGCATCTAAACAGATTTTTGTAAGATGGCAAGCTATTTTAAGTATATTTGACTTCGAAATTGAATTCATTAAAGGAGATACAAATTCTTTGCTAGACTTTCTAACTAGAGAATTCCTGCAAAACAGATCCTAAATAGTTCGAAAGAAGAATGGTAAAAAAAAGGCAGAATCCTCAGATTCTATCAAAACCATCCCAAAACCCATATATACAGCAAAACCCATAAAATCATAGTTTGATGCAGTCAATCTCACTGAACAAGAGGAATTATCCAAACCTTCCGAACTTCCTCTTGAAAAGATTCAAGAAATTGAGGCTTGGACCAAGGCCTTGGCCAAAACCCCAGAACTGTTATGAGCTATTCAAAGCTCACTACTGACCTAAGACATCGAATCTAATGAGGCCCAAGCCATTAAAAAATCCATTGAGGCCGAACAGGCCAAAATCACCTCTGAGGAGTACTAGATCAATACAGGTAAGTCATCTGAACTGGTAACTAAAAAAGAAATAGGAGAGTCTTCATTTTGCAAAAATATCTCTAAAACTTTTCGCCAAAACCATGTTTTGATACCTACTCTTAGTAACTCACAAAATGCTTTAATAACTACTTCAAGTAATTCACAAATTGTTTTGTCTCAACCTAAAAAATCTTTTGATTGGTTTTTAAAATTTACTATTCAGAATATTATAACGGTTGAAGAAGGCTTTTTTTTTTAATAAAGATCCATTTCAAACTTTGGAACTTCATTTTCCAAAATCATGGTTTTACAAACCTTGGGATTTATCTAAACCATAGAAGTATTACTAAACCATTTTAGAGTATATAGGTTCTGCTGAATTTAAACACTTTACATTTTTTGAAAAATAGCGAGTTCCTTCTTACTCTACCTGTAAAATTTTCAAGGTTTTGAGGCCATATGATTGGGGTTAGGATTTACTAAACTAAAATAATTCCCCATAAAACTTCAAAACCAAATTAAACTTTTTTAAAACTTTTTCTATTGGAATTATGAACAAGCATGGTTTAATGCTTTCTTAATCCAAAATCAGAAACGGACCCATTCTTGGTTCTTCTTTTTTCATGACCAAACTGATATTACCAAATACCCTTTTTGGTTTTCCAGATGGTAGAAAAACTATGGAGCCGTTCCAATAATTCTTAAACCAAAAATCCAAGAAAGCTTTTAGCTTTTTAAGATGTGATATGCTCATATGCCTGGTCTTAGTGGAGCTCTGGGAAAATGGTATTAGAGCCATTTGAACACAAAGAGGAGATATTATTATTGTGGTATTATACATGAGGGATGCCTAGAGAGGAAGATATTTCAAATCCATGTCTAGTTCAGAAAATATTACCACCTCTACTAAGCTTTCTACAACTTGTGACTATAAATATGCCCCTTCTGCTTCCACCTCTGTAATTATTTTTCCCCCTATAAAATAGCATACTCTTAGTAAAATTGGCTACCTGTATAAGTTTACTTATCTTCTAGAAGAGCAAAAGATCAATGAGTCTAATGCTCCTTTGCTTAATCTTTATGATTCTTTCTATAAACCATCTCTTTCAGGGACCAGATCTATTAAAACTCTTGTAAGAAGACCTCAATTTTCTATCAAGGAGTACATATAGGCTTCAAAGTTTGTTCAGCATTCGATTACAGCATCGCAAGCTGAGCAGTTTATCACCTTAAAAATTCCTCCAGAGTTTCTGAGGACCTGGCTAAGTCAGGGATACACTCACATCTATTTTGGTGCTATCAGATTAGGTCTTACCTACCATAGTAGGCCAACACTTCCCATCTTCACCAAAATTGCTCTGTTAGACTCTCGTTATAAACAATACTGTCATGCAGTTATTGGTACTATTAAAACCTCTTTAAATAATGGTTCAGTCTTCTTTAACTTTTTTCCTAATTATAACCTAGCTCTTTCTAATCCTAATGCTCTTTCAGCCCTTAAAGTTCAGATTCAGATAGCTGGAGCTGAACAAACCCCAAAATCCATCTCTGCAACTTTACACTATCAAATTATGTATAGATTGCAAAACCATGCCATAAATCTTACCATTCCAAACATATAAAATGAAGCCTTACTGATCAAAGCAAACTCTCATAATTCTCCTTCTTGTGTCCACATCCCTAAGCAGCTGGCTAGAGAAGAATTGCTAAAGCTTTTTCCTAAAAAGTGGATTACTAACTATGAAAGGATGCATGAAGCAGTCACACCTGTGCAGAGTACGAACCCTTTCTTCATAAAGAAATTCGATGGCTCTGTAGAGTCTGTTTTTAAAAAGTTTGATAAAAGTTCTGATGTGTTTAGAATAATGTTCATGATAACTCCTTATCCTAAGGAGAAGATTCCAATTACATCTTTTGATAATGATGGCAGACCAGTTTATGCTTTCAAGCATAATGGTCATTGTTTCTTTGATATATGTAGCTGTGATGATTGTTGTATGATCTTTAATGATGAAAAAGAGGATTTAAAGAAGAAGACAAGGAAAAAGAAAGGCTACAGAAAAGAAGCCTTTTGGAAGAGGTTTGATAATGGAGACCCTTCTGTAGGGACTTTGGGAGAACCATCTAGAAAATATGATTATATTATATCATATTCTCCTCCTACACAACCAATCAAGTCCTCTCAACTAAAACCTTGTATATCCTTACCAAAACCTCACAAGCCAGTTCCAAATCCTAAACCACTTCCCTGCTATAAGCAGGCTTTGAAATGGATAAAAAAGAAGAAGCAACTTGCCGCACTCAGAAAATTATTCCTGAAAAGCCAAGCCTGACAGTCTGTTTGCCTAAAATATTCATGTATCAACCTGTACCCTATGATAGAGAGTTTCCTCCTCTCGTTCTAAAAATTAATACTAACTGCACCTCTTAGCCTTTTCTTCAGAATCCAACTACAGTTAATGCTGAAGGGAGACCTAGGAGAGTTACTCCCGCTGAAGCAGTATTGAATTGGCAGACTAAGAATGCTTGTGCACAGAACAAAGTTTTGGAGAAAGTGGATGCTGGAATAGATGAAATTGCCTAGTAGGTGAAAAACACTGAGACTTGCCTAACTGGTTTTGAGTTAGAAATAAAGCGGATTCAAGCTTACCTATCTCGAGAAGTAGAAAGAAAGCATCAGGAGTTGACGCTATTGGTCAGAAGTAGGAGTGCTATACATCTCCTTCAGATGAAGGAATATGAAATACTGGATCTCAAAGCTCAAATTGACCAGATCGAATGAGATTTTGAAAGAAGAAGATCTCGACAGTCTTATCAAAATTCTTATTCTTCAGATCCATTTACAGTCTACTGTAACCTTTTCTCTTCTCCACCAAGCTACAATCTATCTCCATTTCCATCACCATCTGCACCTTTAAATATCCCACCTGGTTTTAGAAAAATGGAAGCTACCTATCCATTTCCTGATTAAACAAGTAAAAAGGGAAAAACCACATATTTCTCTAACCCTGAACCTTCTAAAAAGATGGAACCACTTCACAATAGTCCCTAGCTTCCAGATTCATTAGACCTACAATTTCTCAATGATTGATCAATTGTTCATCAACACCGAAAATCTATTGCTCTAGAGACGATTGCAAAGAAAACTTTTTGAAGTTAACAGGAAAATTCCTATTGAAATATAGTCCAAAGCTCATGAGAATGCTCTATGGGAAACTTATCCAAAAGCTTATACAGTAGGCCTACTTGTAGATAAAAACTATTGGTTATCTACCTAAGGCCCAGGATCAAGTTCTCAAAATACTCTGCCAGAAGACAAGCCCAATTCATCCAGTCCAAGTCCAATGGACAGTCCTGGCCTATCCATGATGGATTATGAAGTCTGGCAGGACTCATATGGACGACCTCTTGCAGGATATTCACAAGGATATTCTCAACTAGATGGTGACAGTAGTGATAGTAATGATGAAAATAACTTGTCATCAAGCCATGAACCTATCATAAAGTGATGAAGACTCTTGACAATGACTCATGGTTCTCAAAGTTAAAATTATTGTTGTCATATGTCCTTACATATGAAAAGTCTTTGTAATAGTTCTCAAGTCCTTATCATTTAGCCAAAAAGTCAAGTGAGGATATACAAGTCCTTGATAGGTTAAGAAAAGTCTACGCTAGGTATTAAAAAGTCTAAGTGTTATTATTGTTTAATATTTTGTATCTACAGCTATCTCCTCTATAAAAAGGGAGATTGTATCGTTGTGAAAAAGAAGAAAAAAAATTAGTGTTTGATAAATAATAAAAGTATGAGTTTCTAAAATTCTCTTCTTCCCTGCAAGGCTCTCCTCTGTAGATATCATAATAGTTATGTCTCTTTTATAATTCATCAGAGAGTATGCTCTGTGCTTGCCTCACAAGAGGATCCTGCACATCAGAAATCTTATGATCAAAAAATGATCCTGTTTAACCAACTTCATTAAGATTATGTATATGAGCATATCCCTCTGTGGTAACTCACAGGGTTCATAAGCTTAAAAGGCAGGCAGTGACTGGAAACCAAGGAAGGAGGAGTACGGTCTGGCTAGCATAACTTGCTTATGATCTAAGTCTATTACTATAGAGAGTCTATCTTAATCATCTGTAACCTGGCGATATGCTCATATGCCTGGTCTTGGTGGAGCTCTGGGAAAATAGTATCAGAGCCATTCAAACACAAAGAGAAGACATTATTATTGTGGTACTATGCATGAGGGGTTCCTGGAGGGGAAGACCTTTCAAATCCATGTCTAGTTCAGAAAATATTACCACCTCTACTAAGCTTTCTACATCCTATGACTATAAATATACCTCTTCTGCTTCCACCTCTGTAATTATTTCTCCCCTTATAAAACAACATACTCTTAGTAAAACTAGCTATTTGTATGAGTTTACTTATCTTCCAGAAGAGAAAAAGATCGATGAGTCTAATGATCCTTTGCTTAATCCTTATGATGCTTTCTATAAACTATCTCCTTCATGGACCAGATCTATCAAAACTCTTGTTAGAAGACCTCAATCTTTTATCAAGGAGTACATACATGCTTTAAAGTTTGATCAGCATCCGATTACAGTATCGCAAGCTGAGCAGTTTATCACCTTAGAAATTCCTCTAGAGTTTCTGAGGACCTAGCTCAGTTAGGGATACACTCACATCTATTTTGGTGTTATCAGATTAGGTATCACCAACCATAGTAGGCCAGGGCTTCCCGTCTTCACCAGAATTACTTTGTTAGACTCCCATTATAAATAATACTATCATGCAGTTATTAGTGTTATTGAAACCTTTTTAAATAACAGTTCAGTCTTTTTTACCTTTTTTCCTTATTACAACCTAACCCTTTTTGATTCTAATGCTCTTTTTGCCCTTAAAGTTCAGATTTAGATAGCTGGAGCTGAACAAAACCCAAAATCCATCTATGTAATTTTACACTATCAAATTATGTATAGATTGTAAAACCATGCGATAAATTTTACCATTCTAAACATACAAAATGAAGCCTTATTGATCAAAGCAGACTCTCATAATTCTCCATCTTGTGTCCACATCCTTAAGCAGTTGGTTAGGGAAGAATTGCTAAAGCGCTTTCCTGAAAAGTGGATTACTAACTATGAAAAGATGTATAAAGCAGTCACACCTGTGTAGAGTACGGACCTTTTCTTCATAAAGAAATATGATGGCTCTGTAGAGACTATTTTTAAAAAGTCTAATAAAAATTCTGATATGTTCAGAATAATGTTCATGATAACTCCCTATCCTAAAGAGAAGATTCTAGTTACATCTTTTGATAATGATGGCAGACCAGTTTATGCTTTCAAGCATAATGGTCATTGTTTCTTTGATATATGTAGCTGTGATGATTGTTCTATGATTTTTAATGATGGGGAAGAGGATTCAAAGAAGAAGATACGGAAAAAGAAAGGTGGCAGAGAAGAAGCCTTTCGGAAGAAATTTGATGATGGAGACCCTTCTGTAGGGACTCTAGGAGAACCATCTGAAAAATATGATTATCTTGTATCATATTCTCCTCCTACACCACCAATTAAATCCACTCAATTAAAACCTTGTATATCCTCACCAAAACCTCATAAGCCAGTTCCAAATCCTGAACCACTTCCCTGCTATAAGCAGTCTTTAAAATGGATAAGAAAAAAAGAAGCAACTTACCCAACTTAGAAAATTATTCTTGAAAAGCCAAGCCTGACAGTCTGTTTTCTTGAAATATTTATATATCAACCTGTACCATATGATAGAGAGTTTCCTCCTCTCATTCCAAAAATTGATATTAACTGCACCTCTCAGCCTTTTGTTCAGAATCCAACTATAGTTGATGCAGAAGGGAGACCTAGGAGAGTTACTCCTGCTGAAGCAGTATTGAATTGGCAGACTAAGAATGCTTGTGCACAGAATAAAGTTTTAAAGAAAATGGAGGCCAAAATAGATGAAGTTGCCCAGCAGGTGAAAAGCACTGAGACTCACCTAACTGGTTTTGAGTTACAAATGAAGCGGATTCAAGCTGACCTATCTCGAGAAGTAGAAAGGAAGCATTAGGAGTTTATGCTATTAGTCAGAAGTAGGAGTGCTATACATTTCCTTCAGATGAAGAAAAATGAAATACTAGATCTCAAAGCTCAAATTGACTAGATCGAATGAGATTTTGAAAGAAGAAGATCTCGACAGTCTTACCAGAATTCTTATTCTTTAGATCCATTTATAGCCTACTATAACCTTTTCCCTTCTCCACCAAGCTACAATCTATCTCCATTTCCATCACCATCTGCACCTTTGAATATCCTACCTACTTTCAAAAAAATGGAACCTACCTATCCATTTCCTGATCAAATAAGTAAAAAAGGAAAAACCACACATTTCTCTGACCTTGAACCTTCTAAAAAGACAGATCCTTCAAAGGACCAGATGAAGTTATCTTCCTCCTCGACAAAATCAATTGAAGCAGAAAAGCCACCAGATAAACCTTCTGGTATCATGATGGTAAATCCTATATCTTCCTTTTTGGGAGACTGTGCTCAAAATACCAAGCCTAGTTTTGTAATTGATTCAACCTCAAAGAGTCCTTCATCTAAAGATTCATCAGATGAATCTTTTGAATCAGAAGATGAGGATATTCCTCAATAATTGATGGCTGACACCCAGTAATCTAGACTTGCTTCTCAGCCTCATGTAGAACCAATGGACGAGATAAAAATAATGCAGTCCACTTCAGCACAATCAGCTTCTCAGCTAAAATCCAGCTCATCAGGTCCTTACTTCACACTGGATGATGTATCTCTAGCTCAGTACAGAGATTGATTCTTAGAATTTAAAGCTTGGATCAATAGTCAGATGTTACAACCTGGAGCTATTATGAAAGATGTTTATAAATGTTTCTGGCTAAACTGATTGGCAAGATGTCCAACTGGTTTAATAGCCTAAATGTCTATGCCAAAGCTCAGTTGATTGAGGCTAAATTGGTTGATGAATTGTTGGTACTCTTGCATTTTGAGTTCCTTGGGAAATGGGAAGATGATCTTGAAATTTCCATAAAGGAGTTCTATCAAATGAAGTGTTGTTCTTTAAAAAAGAAAGATTTAGATAAGCATTTCAAGAACATGTCTACAAAGTTCTACCAGTTAGGTGGAATGGCAAATCCTGACCTGAAGCAAGCATTTATAGCTTTAATTCTTGAAATCCTATCCTCCTGAATGTTCTCTATTCTTAAACAATAAAATCAAAAGATTGGAGATGTTCCATTAAGACATCTGTATCAGGTCATGATTCAAGCACACTCTCATCTCTATGAGCAAAGATGAATTATTAAGATGTATGTGGGAGAAAAGAAAAATCCTCTAGTTAATCTATCTTGCAACATACCAGATTTGCAGATCAAATGCAAAGATTCCTCATCATGTGCTTGTCCTGGTAAAAAAAAGAAATATTTCTTCAAGCTGAAAGGGAAGAGAAACTTGAAGCAATGGAGGTACTTTCGAAAGAGAAAGTTTTGAGGAAAAGGCACCACAGACAGATGTTATATATATGTCCAGAAAGGACACTTTTCAAAAGCATGTCCTTTTAGACCTCAGAAAGCAGCAAAGATGATTCAACAAATCCAATAGATCAATTATGTGGATTTTGAAGATGCAGACATTGAATCCCTTTTCTCTGAGGAAGATGAACGTTCACCCGAGAGTATTTTTACTTTATGCAATCTAGAGACTTCTGATCATTCAGAGTCTGATAATGATGAGCCTTTACAATTTTCTCTTGGATTTGATATCTATTGGAAGATGAAGAAACTTCAGATTCTTCCTGATGGAATTAAGTTCAAAAAATACTTTTAACCTTACACCACCATTCCATCCCTTTTCAACCTCGAACCTAAAACCATATCCTTTCAGTATACTTATGAATTTTTATTGTAGGTTTGCAGTGCAGATTCACATACTCAGTTCTTGGAAAAATGTTCTTCACCACTATGGCAAAATTCAGAGTTCTTCATCTCGTTACCTTTCAAGCAGAATGCAAATGTCAATCCTACCAAAGCTACTCATCCTGGAATAACCCCTGTAGATTTGAAACTTACAGATGAAGAATGTAGATTATTAAAACAGTAAAGCTTGATCAAACCAACAAAGTCTGAATAGGCTTGCCAAGCCTTCTATGTCAACAAGAGATCTGAACAGATAAAGGGAAAGAAGAGATTGGTGATTGATTATCAGCCCCTGAATTTCTTCCTGAGAGATGACAAGTTCCCTTGCCAAAGATTTCCTTACTATTCCCATTCTTGTCAAAAGTAAAGATCTTCTTAAAGTTTGATTTAAAAGTCGGCTTCTTGCAACTTAGAATAAAAGTGGAAGAAAGATACAAAATCGTATTCTACATTCCTAATTAGCATTTCCAATGGACAATGATGCCTTTCAGATTAAAAGTGGCACCATCCTTGTTTTAGAAAGTTATGATCAAAATCTATGAGCTTATTCTACATAATGCTCTCATTTACATTGATGACATTTTATTATTTTCTCCAAATGAGGAAAGTCACTTAAAGCTTCTCCAACAATTTACAGAATTAATCAAGGAATATGGAGTCATGCTTTCTCCATCTAAGATGCATGTTGGCAAGCTAGAGATCGACTTTTTGGGAATGCATTTCAAGGTAGGCCAGTATTAGCCTGGACCACATTTTGCTTCAAAGCTCTAAAAATTTCCAGATAAAGATCTTTCTCTCAAGTAGATCAGACAGTTTCTTAGGATTGTCAATTATCTAAGGGATTTCATCCCACACTTAACAAAGAAGACTGCACCTCTGAGAGCCATGCTAAAAAAGAATCCACCAACCTGGAGTGAACAACAAACAGCAACTATAAAGCAGTTTCAGAAGGATACACATAATCTGCCACACTTGTAGATTCCTTTTAAGGTAGAAGAATCTTACAGACAGATGCTAGTAATAAGTTCTGGGGAGCCATTCTCCTAGAAGAAGATGAACAGTAGAAAAGGAGAATCTGTGCTTATGCCAGTGGAAAATTATCTGATTCAGAATGTCATTATCACTCTACCTTCAAGGAGATCCTAGCAGTAAAGTATGCCATCAAAAAGTTTGAATTCCATCTAATTGGCCATCATTTTAAAGTGGTCATGGATTGCTCTTCATTTTCTAAGATGCTGGAGTTCAAAGGAAAGGCTCTGCCACATCCACAACTCATTCGATGGAAAGGATGGTTCAGTAAATATGACTTTGAGGTTGAACATATAAAAGGTGATACCAATCTAATACCAAATTTGCTTAGCAGACTAACTATCTCATGTGCCATGGAAGATCCTTTCAACCATATCTTCTGGTATCATAATGGTAAATCCCATATCTTCCTTTTTAGGAGACTATGCTTAGAATACCATACCTAGTTTTGCAATTGATTCAACCTTAGAGAGTCATTCATCTGAAGATTCATTAGACGAATCTTTTGAATCAGAAGATGAGGATATTCCTCAGCAATTGATTGCTGACACCCAGGAATCTAGACCTGCTTCTCAGCCTCATATAGAACCAATGGACGAGACATAAATAATACAGTCGATTTCAGCACAATCAGCTTCTCAGCCAAAATCCAGCTCATCAGGTCCTTACTTCACACTGGACTATGTATCTCCAGCTTAGTACAGAGACTGATTCTTAGAATTCAGAGCTTGGATCAATAGTCAGATGTTATAACTTGGAGCTATTCTAAAAGATGTTATCCAAATATTTCTAGCTAAACTGATTGGCAAGATGTCCAACTGGTTTAATAGCCCAAATGTCTATGCCAAAGCTCAGTTGATTGAGGCTAAATCTGTTGATGAATTGTTAGTACTCTTACATTTTGAGTTCCTTGGGAAATGGCAAGATGATCTTAAAATTACCAGAAAGGAGTTCTATCAAATGAAGTATTGTTCTTTAAAAAAGAAAGATTTAGATAAGCATTTCAAGAACATGTCTATAAAGTTCTACCAGTTGGGTGGAACGGTAAATCCTGACCTGAAGTAAGCATTTGTAGCTTCTATTCCTGAAATCCTGTCCTCCCGAATGTTTTCTATTCTTCAACAACAAAATTAGAAGATTGGAGATGTTCCATTAGGACATCTGTATCAGGTCATGATTCAAGCACACTCTCATTTCTGTGAGCAAAGACGAATCATTAAGATGTATGTGGGAGGAAAGAAAAATCCTTTAGTTAAACTGTCTTACAACATACCATATTTGCAAACCAAATGCAAAGATTCCTCATCATGTGCTTGTCCTGGTAAAAAGAAGAAACATTTCTTCAACCTCAAAGGGAAGATAAAGTTGAAACAATGGAGGTACTTTCGAAAGAGAAAGTTTCGAGGAAAAGGCACCATAAACAGATGTTATATCTGCAGCCAGAAAGGACACTTTTTAAAAGCATGTCCTTCTAGACCTCAGATTGCAGCAAAGATTATTCAACAAATCCAACAGATCACTTCTGTGGATTTTGAAGATGAAGACATTGAATCCCTCTTCTCTGAGGAAGATGAACCTTCACTCGAGAGTATTTTTGCTTTATGCAATCCAGAGACTTCTGATCATTCAGAGTTTAATAATGATGAGCCTTTACAATTTTTCCTTGACAAAATTATTTCTCTGATCCAAGCAGAACACCCTATTCCTTTAATCCGTCTACAAATCTACCCAACAACCTTTTCCAAACCTATAAAAGCCATTGTTCTGATTGATACTAGTGCATGAACCACCATTCTAAACCCAGATGTTCTCCCAGCTGACTATTGGCAGAAGTATGATGAATAATTCAGAGCTGCCAATGGGGGATTTTTGAAAACCAAACAGATTACCAAAAACCCCATCAAAATTCAAATTTTCTCCGGATGTCATATTTGGACCAAAGTTCTTGAATAACCTTTACCTGGAAAAGATATTATCCTTAGATTTGATATCTATTGGAAGATAAAGAAACTTCAGATTCTTCCTGATGGAATTAAGTTCAAAAAATACTTTCAACCTTACACCACCATTCCATCCCTTTTCAACCTCGAACCTAAAACTATATCCTTTCAGCATACTCATGAATTTTTATTGTAGGTTTGCAGTGCAGATTCACATACTCAGTTCCTAGAAAAATGTTCTTTACCACTATGGCAAAATTTAGAGTTCTTCATCTTATTACCTTTCAAGCAGAATGAAGATGTCAATCCTACCAAAGCCAATTATCCTGGAATGACCCCTATAGATTTGAAACTTATAGATGAAGAATGCAAATTATTGAAACAACAAGGCTTGATTGAAGCAACAAAATCTGAATGGGCTTGCCAAGCCTTCTATGCCAAGCCTTTTATATCAAGCCTTCTATGCCAAGCCTTCTATGTCAAGGTAGGCCAGTATCAGCCTAGACCACATTTTGCTTCAGAGCTCTAAAAATTTCTAGATAAAGATCTTTCTCTCAAGTAGATTAGACAGTTTCTTAGGATTATCAATTACCTAAGGGATTTCATCCCACACTTGACAAAGAAGACTACACCTTTGAGAGCCATGCTAAAAAAGAATCCATCAACCTGGAGTGAAAAACAAATAGCAGCCATAAAGCAGTTTCAGAAGGATACACATAATCTGCCACCCTTGTAAATTCCTTCTACAGGCAGAAGAATCTTACAGACAGATGCTAGTGACAAGTTCTGGGGAGCCATTCTCCTAGAAGAAGATAAACAGTAGAAAAGGAGAATCTGTGCTTATACCAGTACAAAATTCTCTGATTCAGAATGTCATTATCACTCTACCTTCAAAGAGATCCTAGCAGTAAAGTATGCCATTAAAAAGTTTGAATTTCCATCTAATTGGCCATCATTTTAAAGTGATCATGGATTACTCTTCATTTCCTAAGATGCTGGAGTTCAAAAGAAAGACTGCCACATCCACAACTCCTTCGATGGAAAGAATGGTTCAGTAAATATAACTTTGAGGTCGAACACATCAAAGGTGATACCAATCTAATACCAAATTTACTCAGCAGACCAATTATCTTATGTGCCATAGAAGATTCTTTCAACCTGAAAGTCCTTCCTATGATATATATATTTGAACCTACCAGTTCCAATCACCAACTTAAGCCCTCTGTAACTCCTTTTCTTCTTAAAGAAGTTCTACCAGACATACCTTTAACCTGTTCAGCAACTTAACTCATAAAGATAGCCTCAACTCAAATCTTTGCCTACCAGTCCAAGTTGATCAGACTTTATGGTCTTGATTATCTCCAAACCCTTGGTATCCATCCAGACTATCCTTTTGCAGCCATATTCAATTTTCTTAACCGAAGCCCTGACAAAAATTTACAATGGTCACAGGAGCTTCTTGTATTTTTTTGGTAAATGTGTCATCTCTATTGGGTAGCCTTTGATTTACAGCCACTACTTCTAGCTCATTATTTGAGAAAACTCGATATAGAATCATGTCTAACCCACATTTGGTTACATTTCTTAAATGGTTTCAATCCCTTATAGAGTGGAGTGCATTCCTTACCAGAGAAGCGGTTACTCAGAATTTGACTCAGCCTCATCACTGTCATTTAGTCATCCTATTCCACAGACCATTTTGGCAGATACGAAATGACTTCACAATAGTCCCTAGCTTCCAGATTCATCAGACCTATAATTTTTCCATGATTGATCAATTGTTCATCAACACTGAAAATCTATTACTTTGGAGATGATTGCAGAAAAGACTTTTTAAAGTTAACAGGAAAATTCCTATTGAAATCTGGCCCAAAGCTCATGAGGATGCTCTATGGAAAACTTATCCAAAAGCTTATACAGCAGGCCTGCTTACAGATAAAGACTATTGGTTATCTACCCAAGGCCCAGGATCAAGTTCTCAAAATAATCCGCCAGAAGACAAGCCTAATTCATCTAGCCCAAGTCTAATGGACAGTCCTGGCCCATCCATAATGGATTATGAAGTCTGGCAGGACTCACATGGATGACCTATTGCAGGATATTCATAAGGATATTCTCAACTAGATGGTGACAGCAGTGATAGTAATGATGAAAATAACTTATCATCAAGCCATGAACCTATCATAAAGTGCTGAAGACTCTTGACAACGACTTATGGTTCTCAAAGTTAAAATTATTATTGTCATATGTCCTTACGTATGAAAAGTCTTTGTAATAGTTCTCAAGTTTTTATCATTTAGCCAAAAAGTCAAGTAAGGATATAAAAGTCCTTGGACTGTTATCAAAAGTCCTTGATAGGTTAAGAAAAGTCTTCGCTAGGTATTAAAAAGTCCTAAGTGTTATTATTGTTTAATATTTTGTATCTACAGCTATCTCCTCTATAAAAAGGGAGATTGTATCGTTGTGAAGGGAAGGAAAAAAATTGGTGTTTGATAAATAACCAAAGTATAAGTTTCTAAAATTCTCTTCTTCCCTGCGAGGTTCTCCTCTGTAGATATCATAATAGCTATGTCTCTTCTATAATTTATCAGAGAGTATGCTCTGTGCTTGCCTCGCAAGAGGATCCTGCACATCAGAAATCTTATGATCAGAAAATGATCTTGTTTAACCACCTTCATTAAGATTATATATATGAGCATATCCGTCTGTGGTAACTCACAGGGTTCATAAGCATAAAAGGCAGGCAGTGACTGGAAACCAAGGAAGGAGGACTACGGTCTGGCTAACATAACTTACTTATGATCTAAGTCTGTTACTATAGAGAGTCTATTTTAATTATTTATAACCTGGCGATATGCTCATATGCCTGGTCTTGGTGGAGCTCTGGGAAAAAGTCATCCCAAATAGAAAAGAAATTTACCCCTCTGTGTCTTTTCTGTTCCAAATTCTTTATCCCCTGGGTATACTTGTGGATATTGGACTTTTATGTCATGGAAGAATTAACTATTTTACAAAGAAGATTCGAGGTAAAATGGTAGAATTCTTTCACAATTCCCGAGAAAGTACTGAAACTAAAAGTAGGGCCTTCTTAGAATCACTCTTGAAGAAACTACCTTTCTAACACAAAAGTCTCATGCTAGTGCACTCCTTACAGCTATCAAAACTGAGGAAAAATACTTTGCTATTATGCAACAATTGATCCAAAGTAAATCTAGCAACTCATCGGCTAACTCTAAAACAGTTCCTTCAAAAGAATCAATGCCTATAGTAGACTTGGCTGATGAAAATGAGGATGACTGTTATGGCATATTCCCTCCTATCAAACATGATATAAATAAATAATATAGAAAATTTTTGCCTGATGGGTTGAAAACCTACAATAGGCTGCCCATACAAAGGTTAAAGATGTAGCTCGATGGCTTGAAAATTCTCTTGAACAGCCCATGCAAAAATAGGGTATTAAAAAAAAATCTCTAATTTTCAGATTTTCCTTTGTAGTAACTTCCAGGAGATCTGACAATGAAATTTGGGATCTTCTTAGATAACACTTAGGGAAATATGACTTTTATGCAAAATACTCCCCTCCAGCATATGCCTTACTTCCTTTTGGACACATAATTCTATCTAAATGGGGACCTGATTTTCATTTCGAAGACTTGTTGGAAAAATCCATAAACAAAAAAATCAGCAACAAAAATATGGACATAGCGTAAAATATCTAAAATTTTAAAAGAATGTACTATTCATCAACAATACCACCCCAGACAAGGTACTATTCATTAATAGTATTGCGGCTGATGATAGAGGACATGATACTATTTATGAATAGTAATTCATGTTCAAATAGTACCATTCTAAGTTCTACATAAGGAACCTTCCATTTATTAGAGAGAAAAAGGCAAATTTTTGGAGAAAAAGTTCTTATAAAAAACCTCTTATCTTCTTCTTTTCTTCTCTTCTTCTAAGCCAAAACCAAGGATTGTATGTCTAAAATCATTAATTTTATTTTGTAAGGCTTTTATTGCCAAAACCTTTGCACTAATCTTGTATTATACTTTTGCTTTAAGGAAATAAACAAAAGGTAGTAACCAAAACTATGTTTCTTTAATTTGTTTATTTTCTGTTTATTTTTCATTTATTTTCAATATACTTTTAGTTTATCTTTTGATTCTACATGCCTAAGGCCAGCTGTGCCGCCTGAAGCCTATATATATATAAATATATATATCATGGATATCATTCATATGGTTGGGCCAGCCACCTGATTATTGTGTTTATGCATACATAATTTATTTTATTCTATTTTGTTTTATATTTATTTTTATTCTATATTTTTTCTGCTGTGTTATTCTAACTCTGATTCATAATATTCAACTGTGATTCTTCTTCTCCTTCTATCTTTATCCCCTGTTGATCTTAGGGAGTTTGTGGTATCAAAGCCTGGCAGGGTAGTGATCTCTACAGTAATTATTTTTATGCTTTTGAAATCTTTATCTAAAAAATATTGGTGCATCGAGTCCTTTGGGAACAGGTGGTCCTAGTAGTAAGACCCAGGAGAGGCAGTGAGACCATTGGTTTAGCCAGTTTATTTATAGATGTATCTGTATTTTGAACACATAAGTTTTTAAAATTATGAACTTGATTTTCTATAAAACCACTTCTTCTTCTTCCAAGACCGCAAAAGATGTAGTCAGTAGTGAAGAAATCACTATTAAAGATTTTGAAAAATCCATTGATGACTGGGAAATTCCCAAAATCTAGAAAGATCAGATCTATAAAACTTCAAAAATAACTCTTTTTAAAACTGATTTTTCTATCAAAACCGAGGAAAGAGATATCTAACTTTCTAAACCTTTTAAAATAATTCATTTGTTTTCATAAAGTGCTCTAGACAAGCACAAAACCAAGGGCTATAAATACATCTACATCGGATTAGTGCAGGTTGGCCTAAAACTTTTAACCCGAGAAGGATTGAACACATCTATTTTAGCGGCTCTTAGAGATGCTAGGTTTAAAACCTTTGAGGATTCCATGTTAGGTATCATAGAGTCTAGTCTCTGTAAAGGTCCAGTATCATCTGATTATTATCCAAACTTTACTATTTCCCTCACTGACAAAATGTTTTGGCATAATTGGTTTTGCAAATTAAAACGCATAACTACCATATGATTGAAGGATCCATCCCAGTTGCATTAACTTTTAAAGTGCACTACAAAGCCATGATGTCTGCCTTTAATACAAAATATCGATTTCAAAGCAGAAAAGGAGAAACCCTTTTACTCCAAACTAACATCACCAGTACCAACATGGTTATACTAAAACCCATTTACTGGAAATAAATAACCCTTCCAGAAAATTGAATTCTTGAAGGAATAGTTGAACCTGAACCCCAAAACCCAGAAGTACAAGTACCAAACACACACATTAGGGATATCACCCAATACTAAGATGGAAAGGTAAAAATTTCTTTTGATAGAACTTCTACCAACTCTAGATTTTCTGATCATTCTTTAAAAAGTATAGATTTGGGAAGAATTTCTCAAATTCTTTCTATAATTAACCATCCATACAAACCCATATAAGAAAACCAGGCAGATCTGCACTTAGATCTACTAAGAATCATAAATCTACCATTCAACCCTCAACTTTCCAGGTATTTTACTTCAAATTTACCAAACATCTCTCTATAAAATGTAGATTATAGTGCCAAAATACCCAGGCCAATCTACAATGAAATACAACCAGAAATAAAAAGCCCATCTCCTCAAAATTCTCCAACTGCTTCGGCTATTACAGAAAATATAGCCCATGAACTCAATGTTTTAGAAAAAGAGTTTGAGGTTGATAAAACCAAATTCCATAAGGATTTTTATGCATCCTATAATTTAGAAAAATATTTATAATTTTTCAAACATTTTCTGAATGAAAGGAAACATATACAAGATTGTTTTTACAATTTTATACATCAGCATAAAATCCATATTTTCTTTGTTGATTAGTTTAAAATATATGCATCAGAAAATAATATTTCATATCCTTTCAAAACTCTTCATCCTGTCACCACTAGGAGAGAGGTAACAGTTTAGGAAACTCCAAACAGTCAGTCCAAACTAGAAAGTCAATCCCAAAACACTGTTGTTCATACTGAGTCAATCAGAATTTTGGATAAAAACTTAAAAGCTTAGAAAGGTTCTTAAGAACCAATTAAGAAGTATAAAACCATTTGATCCTCAAATTTCTAATATGTCACAGTCCGTCCAATAGCATGATAGTATTAAGGTCCATGAGACCATTTATGATAATGTCCTTAGAATTATTCCTAAAATAGAAGTAATTCAGGAACCATCTCTTGTGGATGAGTTAGCTCTAACCTCATCTTCTTCTCTTTCTATTTTTATCCCCTGTCAATCTTAAGGAGTTTGTGGTATCAGAGCCTGGGGGGGTTAGTGATCTCTATAGTAATTATTTTTATGCTTTTGAAATCTTTGTCTAAAAAATATTGGTGCATCGAGTCTTTTAGGAATAGGTGGTCCCAGCAGTAAGACCTAGAAGAGGCAGTGAGACCATTAGTTTAGCCAGTTCATTTGTGGGTGTATCTGTATTTTGAACACGTAAGTTGTTAAAATTATAAACTCAATTTTCTGTAGAACCACTTCTTCTTCTTCCTTTGTTTCATCCTCTTCCAAGACCGCAAGAGATGTGGTCAGTAGTGAAGAAATCACTATTAACGATTTTGGAAAATCCATTGATGACTGAAAAATTCCCAAAATCCAGAAAGATCAGATCTATAAAACTTCAAAAATAACTCTTTTCAAAACTGATTTTTCTATCAAAACCGAGGAAAGAGATATCCAACTTTCTAAACCTTTGGAAACAATTCATTTATTTTCACAAAGTGCTATAGACAAGCACAAAACCAAGGGCTATAAGTACATTCACATCAGATTAGTGCATGTTAGCCTAAAACCTTTAACCCGAGAAGGATTGAACACATCTATTTTAGTAGCTCTTAGAGATGCTAGGTTTAAAACCTTTGAGGATTCCATGTTAAGTACCATAGAGTCTAGTCTCTGTAAAGGTCCAGTATTATGTGATTGTTATTCAAACTTTACTGTCTCCCTCAGTGACAAAATGTTTTGACATAATTGGTTTTACAAATTAAAACGCATAACTACTATATAATTGAAGGATCCATCCCAGTTGCATTAATTTTTAAAGTACACTATAAAGCCATGATGTCTACTTTTAATACAAAATATGGATTTCAAAGCAGAAAAGGAGAAACCCTTTTACTCCAAACTGATATCACCAGATCCAACATGATTATACTAAAACCCATTCAATGAAAACAAATAATCCTTCTAAAAGATTAGATTCTTGAAGGAATAGTTGAACCTGAACCCCGAAACCCAGAAGTATAAGTACCAAACCCACACATCAGGGATATCACCCAATACCAAGATGGAAAGGTAAAAATTTCTTTTGATAGATTTTATACCAACTCTAGATTTTCTGATCATTCTTCAGAAAGTATAGATATGTGAAGAATTTCTCAGATTGCTTCTGTAATTAATCTTTTATACAAACCCACACAAGAAAACTAGGCAGATATGCACCCAGATCTACTAAAAATCATAAATCTACCATTCAACCCTCAACTTTATAAGTATTCTACTTTAGATTTACCAAACACCTCTCTGTAAAATGTAAATTAGTGCCAAAATATTTAGGCCCATCTACAATGAAATCCAACTAGAAATAAAAAGACCATCTCCTCAAAATTCTCCAACTACTTCGGCTATCACGGAAATCATAGCCTATGAACTCAATGTTTTGGAAAAAGAGTTTGAGGTTGATAAAACCAAATTCCATAAGGATTTTTATGCATCCCATAATTTAGAAAAATATTTATGATTTTTTAAAGATTTTCTAAATGAAAGAAAGCATATACAAGATTATTTTTACAATTTTGTACATCAGCATAAAATCCATATTTTCTTTTTTGATTGGTTTGAAATATATACATCAAAAAATGATATTTCATATCCTTTCAAAACTCTTCATCCTGTCATCACTAGGAGAAATGTAACAGTTTGAGAAACTCCAGATAATCAGTCCAAACTATAAAGTCAATCCCAAAACACTATTGTTCATACTGAGTCAATCAAAATTTTGGATAAAAAACTTAATAAGTTTGAAAAGGTCGTTAAGGACCAATTAAGAAGTATAAAACATTTGATCCTCAAATTCCTGACATGTCACAGTTCGTCCAATAGCATGATAGTATTAAGGTCCATAAGATCGTTCGTGATAATGTCGTTAGAAGTATTCCTGAAACAGAAGTAATTTAGGAACCATCTCCTATGGATGAGTAAGCTTTTACCTCATCTTCAGAACTCGAATATGATTTTGGATCCAAAACAAAATAGGTCAATGTTCTTACAAATCAACAAAACATGATCTTAGATGTTATTCAACATGTTATTGATCCTGATATGCAGAAAAATATTTTGATCAACTTAGGAAATCCTTAGAAGAGGAACCCAAATCCAAAGCCTCTGAACTTCCTTCCACTAGTATAGGTATGTATGATCTTACATCCATTTTGAATAGAAAAAAAGGTAGTAAGAAACCAGTAGGAACCATTCAGGAATTACAAAAAGAGGTTCAAAATATTAAATCTGAAATCAAGCAGCTTAAAGAAAAAAAAAAAGAATTCTGAGTTAATTCAACTTCTAGTCTCTAAAGTAGCTGAGAGTCTAGCGACGATAAAACCCAAGATCCCTTGGAACACCATGCTTTAGCAAACTTAGATAAACTTTCATCAGATTATCTTTATGTTCTAAATTAAGTTATTTTAAGAAAGTATCTCATAAAGCTTACTTTGGTTTTTGATGACAATTTTAGAATTGATACGGTTGCTTTGTTTGATACAGGAGCTGATTTAAGCTGTATTAAAACTAGTCTTGTACCAAAACATTTTTATAAAAAAATAAAATAAGGACTTGATTCAGCCAATAAGTCCAAAATACATGTTGAAGGAAAAATAGAAGGTAGTGTTTTAAATAATGGATTTTTAATTAAAACACCATTTCTTCTGATTTCCAATATAGGTCATGCAGTAATCTTAGGGACTCCATTTATAAATGTAATTACTCCTTATAAGACTACGCATGTTTCCATAAATTTTAAAAGATAGACTCTCTAAGATCGACAGGGGATAAAGATAGAAGGAGAAGAAGAATCACAGTTGAAGATTATGAATCAGAGTTAGAATAACACAGCAAAAAAAATATAGAATAAAATAAATATAAAATAAAATAGAATAAAATAAACTATGTATGCATGAACACAATAATCAGGTGGCTGGGTTAACCATATGAATGATATGCATGATATATATATTTATATATATGTAGGCTCCAGGCGGCAGAGCCGACCTTAAGCATGCAAAATCAAAAGATAAACTAAAAGTATACTAAAAATAAACAAAAGATAAATAAATTAAAGAAACATAGTTTTGGTTACTACCTCTTATTTATTTTTTTAAAGCAAAGGTATAATACAAGATTAGTCCAAAGGTTTTGGTAATAAAAGTCTTACAAAATAAAATTAATGATTTTGGAGGTACAATCCTTGGTTTTGGCTTAGAAGAAGA
Organism: Macaranga tanarius; assembly: GCA_949673435.1. Taxonomy (NCBI): domain Eukaryota; kingdom Viridiplantae; phylum Streptophyta; class Magnoliopsida; order Malpighiales; family Euphorbiaceae; genus Macaranga; species Macaranga tanarius. The sequence continues at coordinate 12,336 of CATIWO010111293.1, read as the reverse complement.
GAAAAGAAGAAGAAGAGGAGAGGTTTTTTATAAGAACTTCTTCTCCGAAAATTCACTTATTTTCTCTAATAAATGGAAGGTTCCTTATATAGAACTTAGAATGGTACTGTTTGGACATAAATTTACTGTTCATGAATAGTATTATGTTCTCCACCATCATCCGTAATACTATTGATGAATAGTACCTTATATGGGGTAGTACTGTTGATGAATAGTACATTCTTTTAAAATTTTGGATATTTTATCCTCTGTCCATATTTTTGTTACTGAAAATTTTTTTTGTGGATTTTTCCAACAAGTCTTCAAAATGAAAATCGGGTCTTCATCCAGATGGAACTATATGTCCAGAAGGAAGTAAGGCATATGTTGGAGGAGAGTATTTTACATAAAAGTCATATTTCCCTAAGTGTTGTCCAAGAAGATCCCAAATTTCATTATCAGATCTCTTGGGAGTTACTGTAAAGGAAAATCTAAAAATTAGAGATTTTTTTAATACCCTATTTTTGCATGGCTGTCCAAGAGCATTTTCAACCCATCCAGTTAAAGCCATAACTTTTGCATGGGCAGCCTATTGTAGGTTTTCAACCTATCGGGTAGAAATTTTTTTTATTATTTATTTATATCATGTTTGATAGGAGCAAATATACTATAACAGTCATCCTTATTTTCATCAGCCAAGTCTACTATAGGCACTGATTCTTCTGAAGGAGTTGTTTTAGAGTTAGCTAATGAGGTGCTAGCTTTACTCTGGATCAATTGCTGCATAATGGCAAAGTATTCTTCCTCAGTGTTGGCAGCTGTAAGGAGTGCATTGGCATGAGACTTTTATGCTAGAAAGGTAGTCTCTTCAGGAGTGGTTCCAAGAAGGCCCTGCTTTTTAAGCTAAGTACTGACTGCTAGTTCAGTACTTTCTCAGGAATTTTGAAAGAATTCCACCATTTTACCTTGAATCTTCTTTGTAAAATAGTTGATTCTTCCATAATATAAAAGTCCAATGTCCACAAGCAAACCTAGGGGAAAAGAATTTGGAACAGAAAAGACACAGAGGGGTAAATTTCTTTTCTATCCGAGATGGCTGAAAGTTGGTCTTGAAAAGCTGAAAGCTTTCTTGGATTTCTGGTTTAAGAATTTCTAGAATGGCTCCATAGTTTTTCTACCATCTGGAAAACCAATAAGGGTATTTGATAATATCAGTTTGGTCATAAAAAAGAAGAGCCAAGAATGGGTTCATTTCTGTTTTTGGATTAAGAAGACATTAAACCATGCTTGTTCATAATCCCAATAGAAAAGGCTAAACAAAAGTTTAATTTGGTTTTGAAGTTTATGAGGGAATTGTTTTGGATTAGATAAATCATGACCCCAATCACATGACCTCAAAACCTTGAAAATTTTACAGGTAGAGTAAGAAGGATCCCGCTATTTTTCAGAAAGCGAAGTGTTTAAATTCAACGGAATCTGTATACTCTAAAATGGTTTAGTAATACTCCTGTGGTTTAGATAAATCCTAAGGTTTGTAAAACCATGATTTTAGAAAATGTAGTTCTAGGGTTTGAAATGGATCTTTATTAAAAAAGCCTTCTTCAACCATTATAATAATCTGAATAGTAAATTTTAAAAACCAATCAGAAGATTTTTTAAGTTGAGATAAAATAATTTGTGAATTATTTAAAGTAGTTATTGAAACATTTTGTGAGTTACTAAGAGTAGGTATCAAAATATGGTTTTCGTGAAAAGTTTTAGAGAGATTTTTGTAGAATGAAGACTCTCATGTTTCTCTTTTGGAAACCAGTTCAGATGACTTACCTACATTGATTTGGTACTCCTGAGAGGTGATTTTGGCATGTTTGGCCTCAATGGGTTTTTGAATGGCCTAGGCCTCATTAGATTCAATGTCTTGGGCTAGTTGTAAGCTTTGAATAGCCCATAACAGTTCCAGAGTTTTGGCCAAGGCCTTGGTCCAAGCCTCAATTTCTTGAACCTTTTAAGGAGGAAGTTCGGAAGGTTTGGATAATTCCTCTTATTCAGTGAGATTGACTGCATCAAACTATAATTTTATAGGTTTTTCTGTGGATAGGAGTTTTAGGATGGTTTTAATAGAATCTGAGGATTCTGCCTTTTCTTTACCATGCTTCTTTCAAACCATTTAGGATCTATTTTGTAGGAATTCTCTAGTTAGAAAGTCTGGCAAAGAATTTGTATCTCCTTTAATGAATTTAATTTCGAAGTCAAAGATACTTAAAATAGCTTACCATCTTGCAAAAATTTATTTAGATGCAATGTTTTGAACATCCTTTTGCAAAACTTCTTTTACAGATTTACAATTTATGCAAAGTAAAAACTTTTGATTTAATAAATCAGATTGAAATTTTGTGATACACAAGACAATGAAGAGAATCTCTTTTCTTATATAGTAGAATAGTTCTACTATGTACTATTCCAATGACTAGAAGTATATTGAATGACTACTTCCCGACCATTTTGAAATTGTTTAAGAATGCCCCCATAACCTAACTCACTGGCATCAGCTTCAATAATCTTTGGAAGACTAGGGTCAACAAGAGAAAGGCAAGGAATAGTTTGGACTTGTGTTTTAATCTGCTGAATAGTTTGAGTATACTCACCAGACTAGGGAATGAGATTCTTTTTAACTATATCATGCAAAGGCTTTGCTATCCTATTAATGTTAGGACACAAATCTAAGATATAACTAAGACTTCCAAAGAATCTCTGAAGTTGGGTTTTATCAAGAATTTTGTCTGGAAATTTGTTGGCAAATTCTAAAGACCTTTCTATTGGAGTAATGGTGCCATAATAGATATAGTGTCCTAAGAATCTGACCTTAGTCTAGAAAAGAGAGATCTTTTTGGTCGAGATAATAAGACCATTTTTCTTAGCAATATAAAAGAAAACTTTCAAATGTTTAAAATGTTGCTCAAAAGAGTTTGAAAATATAAGTACATCTTTAATATAAACAATGCAGAATTCAAAATAAGGATTAAAAATATCATTCATAATCATCTGAAATTCTGAAGGTGCATTTTTCAAACCAAAAGGCATTACATTCCATTCATACTGACCAAATGGAACAGTAAATGCAGTTTTATAATGATCTTTTGGGTTAATTTAAATTTGTCAAAATCCTGATTTCATCTCAAATATAGAAAACACAAATGCAGAATGCTATTTTTGTAAAAGATTCTTTTTGTTTGGAATCGGATATCAAATCCATTTAAAGGCTATATTCAAAGGCTTATAATTGATCACTAATCTAAGAGTTCCTCTTTCTATTTCTGAAGCTTTGTTCACATAAAAAGTTACACAACTCTAGGGTAACCTAGATTTGAAAATTAATCCTTTAGACTCTAAGTCCTGAATTTCTTTCCTATAATGTTGTTCTAATTCAACATTCATTTATTTTGGCCTAGCCTTGGTTAGGATATTTTTCTCATTAAAACCTAGTTTATAAGGTAAGTCTACCAGATGCCATTTTTTATCCCAGAAAGCATTTGGTAAATCAGAACAAATTTCTTTTTTAACTAGATTTTGGAAATCATAAATCCTTTATTTTATGAAATCAATTTTCAACTATTCTTGAATTTTTTGAAAGTAGACATTTTGTTTTAAAAATAACAAATCATCTTATTTTCCTTTTATCAAACCATTTATCTCATGTTGGTAAATGGAACTGGCCTTTATCAAATTGAGATATCGGGTTTTTGGTTTTTCAATAAAAGGAAAAGACAAAGTTAGGTGTTTGCTTTTAAAATTTATGGAAGCATGCTTAGTCTTGTAGGGAGTAATTACATTTATAAATGGAGTCCCTAAGATTACTGCATGACCTATATTAGAATTTAGAAGAAAAGGTGTTTTAATTAAAAATCCATTATTTAAAACACTAGCTTTTGTTTTTCCTTCAACATGTATTTTGGACTTATTGGCTGAATTAAGTGCTTGTTTTGTTTTTTTATGAAAATATTTTGGTACAAGACCGGTTTTAATACAGCTCAAATCAGCTCCTGTATCAAATAAAGCAACTGTGTCAATTCTAAAATTGTCATAAAAAACCAAATGAAGCTTTATGAGATACTTTTTTGAAATAACTTGATTTAGAAAGATAATCTGGTGGAAGTTTATCTAAGTTTGCTAAAGCATGGAAGTTTAGGAGTTCCTCTTTCTATTTCTGAAGCTTTGTTTACATAAAAAGCTACACAACTCTAGGGTGACCTAGATTTGGAAATTAATCCTTTAGACTCTAAGTCATGAATTTCTTTCCTACAATGTTGTTCTAATTCATCATTCATTTGTATTGCCTGGCCTTGGTTGAGATATTTTTTTCATTAAAACCTGGTTTATAAGTTAACTCTACCAGATGCCATTTTCTATCCCAGAAAGCATTTGGTAAATCAAAACAAATTTCTTTTTTAACCAGATTTTGGAAATCAGAATTCTTTTATTTTACGAAATCTGTTTTCAACTGTTCTTGAACTTTTTGAAAAAGACATTTTGATTTAAAAATAACAAATCATCTTGTGACTTTACTTAAAATAAAGACGTTCAAATTATTAAAATGAAAACAAAGCAAAATTTTAAGTTTTTGTCCTCAAGTTGTCAAAATAGTAAAAGATGTGGACATTTTATTAAGAAGATCAGAGATCGATATTTGATCTTCATCCTTGTGGTATTGGAAATTAACCACTATAATCAACACTATCTAAAAAATTTCAAGTCTTTTTCTTTTTTAAAAGTTTTAATGAATTGATGTATTTAGTAAAGCAGTAAGAAAGTTGAATAAATTATTTTTATTTTCTTATTTTGATGCAAAATTTCAACTATATCCTTTATGTATTTATTTCTTTATTTGTTTTGTTTTTGACATTATTAGGGTAATGATTAATGATCGTCCACAATCAATAATTGGTAAGCAACTATTTATAGTTGGGTTGTCACACCCCGTCTCATATAGCCCGAGGTGGACGTTTAGTGTCTCATCATGTCTCACGTAGCCCAGAATGGATAATGAAAACTTCTTTCCAAACCACTTGATATAATATCTTCTATGCAAATAATTAAATTTTAAATAAGCATAAAGATTTCCTTTTATCAAAACATTTATCTCATGTTGGTAAATGCAATTGGCCTTTATCAAATTGAGATACTGAGTTTTTGGTTTTTTAATAAAAGGAAAAGATAAAGTTATGTGTTTACTTTTAAAATTTATGGAAGCATGCGTAGTCTTGTAAGGAGTAATTGCATTTATAAATGAAATCCCTAAGATTACAACATGACCTATATTAGAAATCAGAAGAAAAGGTCTTTTAATTAAAAATCGATTATTTAAAACAATAGCTTTTGTTTTTCCTTCAATATGCATTTTGGACTTATTGACTGAATCAAGTCCTTGTTTTGTTTTCTTATGAAAACATTTTGGTACAAGACCGATTTTAATACAGCTCAAATTAGCTCCTGTATCAAATAAAGCAACTGTATCAATTCTAAAATTGTCATCAAAAACCAAAGTAAGCTTTATGAGATACTTTCTTGAAACAACTTGATTTAGAACACAAAAATAATCTGGTGGAAGTTTATCTAAGTTTGCTAAAGCATGAAAGTTTAGGAGTACCTCTTTCTATTTCTGAAGCTTTGTTCACATAAAAAGCTGCATAACTCTAGGGTGACCTAGATTTGGAAATTAATCCTTTAGACTTTAAGTCCTGAATTTCTTTCCTACAATGCTATTCTAATTCATCATTCATTTGTATTGGCCTGGCTTTGGTTGGGATACTTTTCTCATTAAAACCTGGTTCATAAGATAACTCTACCAGATGCCATTTTCTATCCCAGAAAGCATTTGGTAAATCAAAACAAATATCTTTTTCAACTAGATTTTGGTAATAAGAAATCCTTTATTTTATGAAATCCATTTTCAACTATTCTTGAATTTTTTGAAAACAGACATTTTATTTTAAAAATAACAAATCATCTTATTTTCCTTTTATCAAAACATTTATCTCATGTTGGTAAATGGAATTGGCCTTTATTATATTGAGATACTGGGTTTTTAGTTTTTTAATAAAAGGAAAAGACAAAGCTATATGTTTACTTTTAAAATTTATAGAAGCATGCGTAGTCTTGTAGGGAGTAATTACATTTATAAATGGAGTCCCTAAGATTACTGCATGACCTATATTAGAAATCAGAAGAAAAAGTGTTTTAATTAAAAATCCATTATTTAAAACTCTAGCTTTTGTTTTCCTTCAACATGCATTTTGGACTTATTGGCTAAATCAAGTCCTTATTTTGTTTTCTTATGAAAATATTTTGGTACAAGACCGGTTTTAATACAGCTCAAATAAGCTCTTGTATTAAATAAAGCAACTGTATCAATTCTAAAATTGTCATAAAAACCAAAGTAAGCTTTATGAGATACTTTCTTGAAATAACTTGATTTTGAAATACAAAGATAATCTGGTAGAAGTTTATCTAAGTTTGCTAAAGCATGGAAGTTTAGGAGTTCCTCTTTTTATTTCTGAAGCTTTGTTCACATAAAAAGCTGCACAACTCCAGGGTGACCTAGATTTGAAAATTAATCCTTTAGACTGTAAGTCCTGAATTTCTTTCCTACAGTGCTATTCTAATTCATCATTCATTTGTATTGGCCTGGCCTTGGTTGGGATATTTTTCTCATTAAAACTTGGTTCATAAGGTAAGTCTACCAAATGTCATTTTTTTTATCCCATAAAGCATTTGGTATATCAAAATAAATTTCTTTTTCAACTAGATTTTGAAAATTAGAAATCCTTTATTTTATGAAATCCGTTTCTTGAATGTTTTGAAAACAGACATTTTATTTTAAAAATAACAAATCATCTTATTTTCCTTTTATCAAAACATTTATCTCATATTGGTAAATGGAATTGGCCTTTATCAGATTGAGATACCAAGTTTTTGGTTTTTCAATAAAAGGAAAAGATAAAGTTATATGTTTACTTTTAAAATTTATGGAAGCATGCATAGTCTTGTATGGAGTAATTATATTTATAAATGGAGTCCCTAAGATTACTGCATGACCTATATTATAAATCAAAAGAAAATGTGTTTTAATTAAAAATCCATTATTTAAAACACTAGCTTTTATTTTTCCTTCAACATGCATTTTGGACTTATTGGATGGATCAAGTTCTTGTTTTATTTTCTTATGAAAACATTTTGGTATAAGACCAGTTTTAATACAGCTCATGTATCAAATAAAGCAACTGTATCAATTCTGAAATTGTCATAAAAAACAAAAGTAAGCTTTATGAGATACTTTTTTGAAACAATTTGATTTAGAACACAAAGATAATCTGGTGGAAGTTTATGTAAGTTTGCTAAAGCATGGTGTTCTAAGGGATTTTGGGTTTCATCGTCACTAGACTCTTTAGCTACCTTAGAAAATTGAAGTTGAATCAACTCAGAATCCTTTTGTTGTTTTTCTTTAAGCTGCTTGATTTCAGACTTAATGGTTTTAACCTCTATTTGTAATTCATGGATGGTTCCTACTAGTTTCTTAGTACCTTTTTTTCTATTCAAAATGGATGTAAGATCATACATACCTGTACTGGTGGAAGGAAGTTCAGAGGCTTTGGTTTTGGGTTCCTCTTCCAAGGATTTCCTAAGTTAATCAGGATATTTTTTCTGCATATCAGGATCATTGGCATGTTGAATAACATTTAAGATCATGTTTTATTTATTCGTAAGAATGTTGACCTATTTTGTTTTGGATCCAAAATCAGATCCGAGTTCTGAAGATGAGGTAAGAGATGACTCATCCACAGAAGATGGTTTCTGAATTACTTTTGTTTTAGGAATAATTCTAAGGATATTATCAGGAATGGTCTCAGGGACCTTAATATTATCATGCTATTGGACGGGCTGTGACATATCAGGAATTTGAGGATGAAATGGTTATATACTTCTTAATTGGTTCTTAATGGCGTTTCTAAACTTCTTAAGTTTTTTATCTAAAATTCTAATTGACTCAGTATGAATAATTATGTTTTAGGATTGACCTTCTTGTTTGGAGACTATCTAGAGTTTCCCAAACTGTTACCTTTCTCCTAGTGGTGACAGGATGAAAAGTTTTGAAAGGATATGAAATATCATTTTCTGATGCATATATTTCAAACCAATCAAAAAAGAAAATATGGATTTTATGCTGATATACAAAATTGTAAAAACAATCCTTTATATGCTTCCTTTCATTGAGAAAATGTTTAAAAAACCACAAACATTTTTCTAAATTATGGGATGCATAAAAATCCTTATGGAATTTGGTTTTATCAACCTCAAACTCTTTTTTCAAGACATTGAGTTCGTGGGCTATGTTTTCTGTAATAGCCGAAGCAGTTGAAGAATTTAGAGGAGATGAGCTTTTTATTTCTAGTTGGATTTCATTGTAGATGGGCTTGGGTATTTTGGCACTGTAATCTACATTTTATAGAGAGGTGTTTGGTAAATCTGAAGTAGAATACCTGGGAGGTTGAGGGTTGAATGGTTGATTTATGATTCTTGGTAAATCTGGGTGCAGAACTGCCTGGTTTTCTTTTGTGGGTTTATATGGAAGGTTAATTATAGAAGGAATCTGAGAAATTCTTCCTAGATCTATACTTTTTGAAGAATGACTAGAAAATCTAGAGTTGGTAGAAGTTCTATCAAAAGAAATTTTTACCTTTCCATCCTGGTATTGGGTGATATCCCTGATGTCTGTGTTTGGTACTTGTACTCCTGAGTTTTGGGGTTTAGGTTCAACTATTCCTTCAAGAATCTAATCTTCTGGAGGTGTTATTTGTTTCCATTGAATGGGTTTTGGCATAACCATGTTGGATCTGGTGATATCAGTTTGGAGTAAAAAGGTTTCTCCTTTTCTACTTTGAAATCGATATTTTGTATTGAAGGTAGACATCATGGCTTTGTAGTGCACTTTAAAAATTAATACAACTAGGATGGATCCTTTAATCATATGGTAGTTATTCGTTTTAATTTGAAAAACCAATGATGTCAAAACATTTTTGTCACTAATGGAAACAATAAAGTTTGTATAACAATCAAATGACACTGGACCTTTATAGAGACTAGACTCTATAGTACCTAACATGGAATCCTCAAAGGTTTTAAACCTAGCATCTTTAAGAGCTGCTAAAATAGATGTGTTCAATCCTTCTGGGGTTAAAGGCTTTAGGCCAACCTGCACTAATCCGATGTGGATGTACTTATAGCCCTTAGTTTTGTGCTTGTCTAGAGCACTTTGTGAAAACAAATGAATTATTTCAAAAGGTTTGGAAAGCTGGATATCTCTTTCCTCAGTTTTGATAGAAAAATCAGTTTTGAAAAGAGTTATTTTTGAAGTTTTATAGATCTAATCTTTCTGGATTTTGGGAATTTCCCAGGCATCAATGGATTTTTCAAAATCCTCAATAGTGATTTCTTCACTACTGACCACATCTCTTGCGGTCTTAGAAGAAGATGAAATAGAGGAAGAAGAAGAAGTGGTTCTACAGAAAATTGAGTTCGTAATTTTAAAACTTGTGTGTTCAAAATACAGATACACCTACAAATGAATTGGCTAAACCAACACTCTCACTGCCTCTCCTAGGTTTTACTGCCTGGACCACCTGTTCCTAAAGGACTTGGTGCACTAATATTTCTTAGATAAAAATTTCAAAAGCGCAAAAATAATTACTGTAGAGATCACTACCCCACTCAAAACTGAAACCAAACTGACAAACTGAATTTTTAGTATCTAAGACCAAAACTGAACCGAACCAGTTGGTTCGGTTAATTAGCTTTCGGTATTTTCTATATATATATATATATCATAAGACACCGCAGACCGAAAGAGGGTAAATAGAAAGGAAGGCAGAAGAAGATGAATATGCAAAATGATTTATTGCTTCGTTAGACCTGCTAGAATCTCAAAGATCACGAGGCAGGTATCCATCATAAATAAACAGAAATGAAGACAGATATGCAAATGAATGCAATATGAGCACAACACAGTGCACGACCTCACTCTCTTAGCATAACTAAGAGGTTACTGTACTAAAGCAACACAAAAATAAGCACAATAATAAATTATACAAATTTTTCACAGAATTTCTGATGTGCAAGATCCTTTAAGAAGGCGAGCACAAAGCATACATTCTATTACTTAATTAAAATAGAAAATAAATTAAAGTTTGAAACCAAAATTTAATACATTGAAAATAAAAGATACAATTCTGGCCAAAAGTTTGGATACAAGTGTTTAAGTAAATACTTTCTCTCAATCACTTGTTTATAGTTTGGAAGAACAAAGTATTTTTGTTCTGTAAAAAATTTCTCCTCCCCTTTGGATTCCAGGAAGGACTCTTTATATAGAAGCTTGAAGGCTGGAGCTATAATTGGAGGTCCTGTAGATCCACATGCATGAGTTAGAAATTTAAGCCTGCTTTCATAGGTGGCAGGCAGGTAGGTGAGCTGTTTTCAAAGTTGGTGGTGATCCTACTACTTTTGACTTCTTTTGAAAATAGCAGACAAGAGTAGTTGGAGAAGGGCCACTCTACTTATTGTTAGTATAGGTGGTATGCCTTATAGGCAATCATGTATTTTGACATTGTATATTATCCCAAATGGCAATAATATATGGGTACTATTAATCCCTAGACTATCACCTCTGTCTATTTTCCTTGATCGGTATGTGATATCGATAGTGGGAGGTAGTGAGTCTCATACTACTTGATATGAGATATCAGAATAGACATGTGGATACTCATGTAATGGCTGGATTGAACTTGTGACATAAGATTTATGATTACACGGATATTCACTTTAGTCAACAATCACAATCTTGGACATAATGGTGCATATAGTTCTTGGACCTGAGGCGACACGGTCATCCATATATGGTTGGTTAGAGTTTGTTATTGCTTACGTACTTGTACTAGCCACGCATGGGTATATAGCGTGTGGTGGCTCTAGTTGGTTATATGTAGGGATGATTGATCGGCCAAGATGGAATTCATTACCTGGAGTGAACCAGGATAAGATCCTATGATATCTAAGTTATTCTTGATGAATAAGTACCTGGCCAGGTTAAACTTGACTAACTCGAAAAGAGTTTCGGATCTAGAAAGAGTTTTTAGTAGTAGTCTTGTTTTATCAAGAATTGAACTTAAGATAAGGTTATATGATTGAGGCAATTAGAGTTTGACTAAACCGTGACTCTAGCCAAAATCGGGATCTTATAATGAAGGGACATTTAGTGCACGGTAATTGTGTTCTGTGGTTCTTGTAGATCTACATAAAGAATTCATTTCTAATTGGGTAGTCATGATATCTATGTTAGGGGTCACTCACGTCTTATGGGAACTAAATGTGATTAATTGGGATTTTCACATTTAGTATGGAAAGGTGTTTCCATGATATTAAGTGTTACTATTATGTCCCATTTTTATTTAGACTTGAACCTAGTAAGTCACACATATAAATGTTGTGCTTGGGAAGACTAATATTAATTTGATTATTAATTAAAGAGTTTAATTAATTAATTAAATTGGATTTGCGCGTATGTGGGGATGTGACATATCCCGAAATCTAAATTCAAAGATTGGGACTTAATAGCAATTAAATAAATATTAATTTGGACTTGATTAATATGTGGTATTAAGTTCAAGGACTAAATTAATATATGCCTTCTAATAGATTTCAATATGGGCCCATGAGATGGACCTAGTATAATTATGGACTTGAGCTAGGGCTTTATTTAAAGAGTTTAAATAAGCCCATATGTTCAACATGGCCCATGAGATGGACCTAGCTTATTGACATTATGGACTTATGCTTGGGCTTTATTTAAAGAGTTTAAATAAGCGCACATATTCAATATGGCCCATGAGATGGACCTAGCTTATTAATAAATGGACTTGTGCATGGGCTTCATTTAAAAGAGTTTAAATGAGCCCATTTGTTGGATAGGTCTGGGTGGGCCTTCTCTAATTGTGTAAAGAAGCCCATGTGCCCATAGCCTTAGCCCATATCCATTAAGTGTTAATGGATATCAAGGCTAAGGTTATCGAAGCAACCAAACACCTCCCACTCACAATAAAGCCAAGCCATGCATATAGCTTGAGTGTGAGACACTCAAGCTATAGCATTGCATATGACTTGAGTGTGAGACACTTAAGTTGTAGCTAATTAAATAATGTTGGTTTTATTTGAGTTAGTGGAGAGTGTAGAGACGATTCTCTCACTCCTTATGCATGTGAATTGAGTGTGAGACACTCAACACATAAACTATTATCATATTAGCTTTATTAATAT